>JARQZK010002170.1:727500-812500 GCA_030704885.1 Cynegetis impunctata | reverse complement strand
AGGCGGTTAACCAGAAATATGGTAATAATATTGTAGTGTTTTCCTACGAAACAAATATAAAATTAATGTGTCTTCAGGAAACATTATATATGGATGGTACATTTGACTACTGTACCAAATATTTTTTGCAATTGTTTACCATCCATACATTTGCAAAAGGAACCTATGTCCCTGTGGCTTTCTGTCTTCTAAAAGAAGAAAAGCAGCTACTTCAAATTATTCAAATAGCTGAAAGATGAATGTAAATGTTCAGGGCAAAATTTGAACCCGAAAACTATTATAATCAATTTTGAGCAAGCCATTCATACCAGTATTTATGAAGCATTTCCCGAAGCCAAAGTAACCGGTTGTCGTTTTCATCTTGCTCAGTATTGGTAAGTTTTATTACATTTTATGATGTATACTGATGAAATAATTATTGTTTTGAACTATTATTAGGTGGCGCAAAATACAAAATCTTGGTTTAAGTTCAGAATATAAGAACATAGATTCCGAAATAGGGCGATGGCTAAAACACGTCTTTGGATTAACTTTCCTTCCGCCGGTTGAAGTGGGAGATTGTTTTGTAGAAGATTTTATGTCAGATAAACCTACTGGAGACGATAGAATTGACAAATTTGTCTATTATTTAGTGGAAACTCACATCGATGAAGATTCGAAATTTCCACTAGTCATTTGGGCGGAATGTACCGGAAGCATTTACCGGACAACAAACGCTTGCGAATCTTTTCATTCAAAATTTAGAAGAACCTGCAGCTCTCCGCTCCCCAACATTAATCTTTTTATAGAAACGTTAAAAAGCATTCAAACAGATACTTACATTAAAATAAATTCTGTTATTGATAATAAAACGAGATTTTTGCGAAAATATGTATTAGATAAACAAGAGTTTACTAACAACAAAATATGTCAGTACAATAAAAAATATATTAATAGTTATAATTTTGTAAAATGTGTTAGTTATAAGTTTAGTGAAGTAGTTTTATGATGGAAATGCATGTAGATGTACGTCTGTAGTATTGCATAATTTCTATGTGTTTTGTATATGATATATATCTTTATAAAAATTAGAATTTACATTTTTATTTCAATTTACCCTCTTGCCCCTAAATAAGTTTCTAACCGCAGTTCGGTTGGAGATTAGGACTCCTCAGGTAGGCACAAAAATTTTGACCGCAATTCAGTCACTCTCGCAAAATCGACCGCAATTCGTGTGCACCGGTTCTGCCATATAAATTATTTTTATCTATCTATCTTTCTATCTATTCATCTATCTGCCGATGTATATCTACCTATCTATTTATCTATCTATCTATCTAGTTATTTATCTTTTTATCTATCTTACTATCTATCTAACTATCTATCTATCAATCTATCTGACCCGAAATATATTATGACCTATTCTCAAACCAACTATTGTTATTTTCGATTGCCATCTTGCAGCCCTATTGCGGATCTGTGGATAAAATAAAAAAAATGAAAATCGCTATGCAAAAATAGGGGTTGATCGTAGAAGGGTGAACAATTGAGAGTAATATGAATTTTTCTATTCTTAGTCATGACAAAATAAAAATGACATAGATTAGAAATCATTTTATATGGTGGTTAAGTATTCTCAAATTTTCTAATTTCCCGCGCAATTTTCTTAATTTTTTCATAAGAACCTTCTTCTGACAATAAAAAACACAACAAAAAAAGAGTTAGTGAAATCGGTCTAGCCGTTCAAGCGTGATGGCGTGACCAAGGGAAATAAGGATTCATTTTTATATATAGAGATATACGTATATGTATGTAGGTATATATATATATATATATATATATATATTTATATATGAATTTGTTGTATTGGAGAAACACTGTCAACTGCTCCCTGAAATTTCAGTGTCTCCATGATGCTCTACGACCTTGAAGTAGATACTAAATTGTTCCCTATAAAACGATAAATCGATCTAACTATTCCGTTACTGTGTCATGGATAATGTGATCAGATTATATACGTCAACTTTACAGAATAATGTGGTCCATACTGAAAAACCGATATAAGAAATCGAAGTAGTCTGTACATTACAAAACGCACGTCGAGCACAAAACCAACGTAATGATATGGTGGTCTCTAGGGAGCTATTCACTCACAAATGCGATCAGTATCATTACATAAAATTGTCATGTCTCCTTAAACAATTTTTTGCTGAAATTAGAAAGCCTAACCCACATGCGTCATTTTTTTTTTGAATTATGTAAATGTTACATGGAAAATTACTATGTTATAATCTGGTATATACATTTAAGTGGGTTCTGAGTTTGTTTCGCCATTGGAAAACACATTTTAATCGTTTTTAAAATTACATTTGATTGAAACAATAATTTATAGTTTATATTGGCTCTGTGGCTCAAAAAATTAGTTGAAAAAAAATTATAATTTGTCAGACAGATAATATTTATTTTTTTATTATTATTTATTGTTTTGCTACTTTGGTATGTTTAAATAATCAAAATATTAAAATATACTATCTTTACTTGAATAAAACTGTTTATTCGTTTCAAGAATGTTTATGATGATTTTATTTTATTATATTGTTTTGTACCTATCTTTTTCGTGGAGAATCTATAAGGTTTTGAAATTGTCATGAGCTCTTGCTAAAAGATTGATAGCCCGAAATATATATTGGGTAAATTGAACTAATTTTAGTGAAATCAAGCTAATATTTTACTTTAGTAAATCTATAATTTAAAAAAAATTTCTTCAAGTGTTGGTCGATGAGTCAATTGACGTTTATAAATTCTTTAAGTACTTTACTTTGATTATGTATACCTACCTAATAATCACCTTATTATTAAATTATTACGAAAACTAAAATTGAATATCTTTTGATTTCTATTGATCAATGTATCAAAAAAGTCGTCTAATTTTTGTTTCAATAATAAGCTTTCTTAAACGAGAATAGATACAATAGCTTTCTCAATCATACACACTCTAAATTATCATCCATTATCTATAGTTATTATAATAGCTGTTATTCATTTATTCTCTATGATTTTCTCCTTTTAAATATTCTTCTCAACAAATGAGCTCCATTCGAAGTGAACCCCAGGATTAAATTACCACGCTCATTGCAAATATATAATCTCTGCTGGATATCCCCGTACCTTGTTATCTGGAATTTGTAGACATTAATCTGCCTCAATTATCTTGGAGTATTTGGCTAGATGGTGTGTTGTTTTGCAAAGAAGTATATTTCATTTATTTTCCTTACATTTTGTTAGAAAATTTATTTTTTGTGTATTGGGAAACATTTATCTAATATTCAAATAATTGTATTTCATTTATATATATATATATATATAAATATATATATATATATATATATATATATATATATATATATATATATATATATATAAATATATATATATATATATATATATATATATATATATATATATATATATATATATATATATATATATATATATATATATATATATATATATATATATCTATATATACCGTGCTTTCATGATGAAAGGAACAAATTCATTAAAAAATTAGGTTTCTATTTCATGTTAAAATCCTCGGACAGGTCGATTAGTATTTTTATTTGGGCAATTTTCGCAATAAAAATTTTGTATGCAGGGTGTCTCATTCAAGAGCTATGGCTTTGTCATTAGTTTTTTTAAAGGTAATACCCTGTATATTATTTCACTTTACAATTCTACGATAAATTCTTATCACTTTTTGTGAACATACCATATGCCTCAACTTGATGGATTCCCAGATTATAACGGAGATAGTGGAGCACCTGGAGATTTAAAATGTGGATTAAAAGTACAAAAAAAAATTTTGGTAAACATTGTCATTAAATCTGAAGAATGAAATTTCACATGTACCATCTGAATTCATTCACTGGTGCTGTATAGTCCGCAGTTTTCACGTTTTTAACGCTCCAGGCACTACACTACTTCATTGTTTAAGAAAATGCAATTACTTGAGAGAGAACGTATTGAAGTACTTTATGATGATTGTTTTGGAGATAGGGTGCGTTCACAAAGAAGAAGTCTGCAATCTATCAATGAAAATCATCCTGATCGTCCGCCAATTACTAGATCGACAGTCAGCAAAAATTGAATCAAAATTCAGGAGATACGGCCACGTTATAGAATTACCTAAAGGAAGACCACCGAGAGTATAAGAAGAAACAGAGCTGAACGTTCTACTAGAAACCCAAGATAACCCTCATACATCCATTACTACAATTTCCAATAATTTCAATTCATCAGTAGAGTCCGTGCATAATTTACTTGAGCAAACTAAGCATCATCCCTATAAAATTAAGCTGGTACATGAATTATTAGAAGACGATTTTGACCGCAGAGTACAGTTTTGTGAGCAGATTCTTGAAATTCATAATCAACATCTAAATTTCATTACAAACATAATTTTTTTCTGATGAAGCCACCTTTACTTTAAAATGGCCACGTCAACAGACAAAACTGTAGGTATTGGGCGACCGAGAATCCTCATTGGAAGCAAGAATGCCACACACAGCGGCCTCAAAAAATTAATACATGGGCAGCGATTGTTCGAAATCGTATAGTTGGTCCCTATTTTTTTGAAGGAACACTAAACGGAGAGGACTACTTGAACTTTCTCCAGTTCGAACTCATTCCGGCTTTAGCTGTTTTGTTTCCTAACCCACAAGATCCTGACATACCTAATAGAACGAGATATGGTTTCAACAAGATGGGGCACCTCCTCACTATTCAATCGCTGTTCGACAATTTCTTGATGCAACTTTTCCCAACAGATGGATAGGACGGAGAGGTCCGATTGAGTGGCCGCCAAGATCACCAGACATAACCCCATTGGATTTTTTCTTATGGGGTTATTTGAAGTCTAAAGTTTATTTGAATAGACCAAATAATATTGATGATCTAAAAGAGAGAATCAGGCAGGAAATAAGACTTATCAGTCCAGAAGTAATTGAAAATGTGCAACGGGAAACATTGAATCGACTTCAAAAATGTCTCGAAGTAAACGGACAACAGATTGAACATATGTAAAAATTAAATTAGTAATTACATTTGTGTGTTTTCATATCGTACCTCTCATTACCCACTATCTCCGTTTCTGGCAATCCATCGAGTTGAGGCATATGGTATGTTCACAAAAAGTGATAAGAATTTATCGTAGAATTGTAAAGTGAAATAATATACAGGGTATTACCTTTAAAAAAACTAATGACAAAGCCATAGCTCTTGAATGAGACACCCTGTGTACAAAATTTTTATTGCGAAAAATGCCCAAATAAAAATACTAATCGACCTGTCCGAGGATTTTAACATGAAATAGAAACCTAATTTTTTAATGAATTTGTTCCTTTCATCATGAAAGCACTGTATATATATATATATATATATATATATATATATATATATATATATATATATATATATATATATATATATATATATATATATATATATATAGCTATATATATATATATATCAATATATATATATATATATATATATATATATATATATATATATATATATATATATATATATATATATATATTCAGACGATATAGAAAATTTATCATAACGAAAACATGTAATTTTTTCTTACTTTCTTCAATTCCAATACATACTTTCGCAACACTCCGAATCCAGTAATTGGTTAAATTGAGTTTAGAACATAATACTTAGTTTTTCCATTAGCCTGGCATTTTTAATCGTGATTGAGATATAGAAAGTATGTACTAAAAAATCGAAGATGCGAAATATAATGATGTTAGATAATGTCGACTCAAATTTTGCATCAACAATATAAAGGATCTACAATATATTTTTTTTGTCCATTGATTCACTGTATCTATATGTATAATATATGATATGTTCAAGCAATTACATTTTCAAAAATAATCGATTCTGGTCAAGGCATTTTGATTCATTTTAATTAGTGGTTTCTATTCATGAGTTGTGTTGCTATTCAAGGGATAGGTGTTCAATTATCACAAAACATCGAATTTTCTTCATAATTGGTAACGAAGGAACTGCCTATTTGACCTTTTTAAATGGAATTGCACTAAGAATAAATCCATTTATAAAATCCAACAAAAAAATTTTTTGAGGTCTTTGCAATTGAAAAGTATATTAGGCAGTTCGGTTCAGGATCTGAGAGTTATTTTATTTCATCATAGTATTTTCAAGAAAAGTGTTTTTGTACTTTGTACGAATACGTTCAATATTGTACCTACTTTCCTCACGTTAACCCTTTCGCTCACGCATTTTTCTTTTCAAGATAAAAATCTGAAATTAGGAAGACGTACTCTTTCATTTCTTTACAATTTTTTGGTGTACCTATTCGAAAAAAATTCTATTTCATCCATTTTAGGGGGTGTGATATATACAATATACTGTAAATTGTGAGTAAACGGTATATATATGACTTGTACAATATATTGCACATTTTGAATAAGTGGTAGTGTATTTGCGATTTTGTATAATGAAATGCAATTGTAAAACAAAATAAGGTTACAACTGATCATTTATTTGCATGATATATCAAAAAACCATTTTGTTTTTTGAATTTTCATCTGGAAGAAAAAGATTTGCCATCAAAATTACCTTCCATATCATCTGAACTTCTTTCTTTTACCGTATTTTCATCATCATAATCATTGCTTACTTTTACGTCCCTATCTCCCCACCCATCATTAAGCCCTTCTATATCTGATAGGCCCTCCTTAATTAGTTTCACTACTATGAAATAAATCTAATATATCAAGAACTCTAAATAACGTGGAGTTTTTTACCATACCTACGATTTCCGTTTACTCACATTGTACAATATATTGTACAGTTATATTTACTCCAATATAAAAAAAACAAACTGAATTTTCATCAAGTTCACTATGAAACTAACAAATACACGTATCGGTTACTACCAAAATAAATATTGAGACATGTCACAACATGTTTCAAAATTTGAAGCTCCACCTCATTTCAACATTCTGAAACAACTGCTACAACTCAGTAACAGGTACCACTAATAAATTTTTTTTGGGTAAACTAGGTACTAAACGCTAGGTGAAGAAACAGTTTAAAATAGTAATAAGGATGTTTACAGAATACTGTACTTTGTGAATAAAGTGAATAGACGCATACTAAAAATTCGTTAGGATTTACGTAAAGTGATGTACAATATATTGTACACCGTGAGCGAGAGGGTTTGAGCATTATTCTAAAAGACCTGACATCTGAAGCGCAAATCATGTAGAGATAGTAAATACTTATTAAGGTTAGAAAATTCAATAATTTGCAGGCATTCTTCTAGTGACCAAAAATGCATTCGCGGTAAATTTTCATACTGACCACTGGTGATATCAAACTCCTGATTCTATCAATAACAAACTGTTATCTTTCAAAAGTTGGTGCATCCTTTCCACATGTATTTGTTGTCAAAACATGACCATAAACTCAATTTGAAATAGAGCCAAACTTCACTAAGAAGTAAGGAGATAAAATAGTAGTATTATGCCTACACAGAACTTGAAGTGAATAACATCTCTGGCCATCCTTCCAGGTCTTTCAGTTAATAACACGATACCCTCTTGCAATATCTACACTTCTGCAGAAATAATTTCATCAACATGAATCGCGATAATATCCGCAGCAATTTTCTCAGCAGTAATGAAACAGTCAACGAAAGTAGAAAAATAAGAAAAGAGAAATTTACATGCTATGAGTACCTGGACACGACCCAGCCACGTAAGTGTAACATAATGCTCACGGCGTAGTGTAATGAATACAAGCTTCTGTATAAACTTGATAATTAACGATGTGAATATATCAAGAACAGCAGAATTTCGTTGATTTCTCTTCAGAATTGGCGTCCGAAATTAAGATCGTAGCGCCGGAACGGCTAATATCAGTACTAGAGCATGGGAGATTAGCTGTTTGTTTACATTGATTGGTAATGGTATTTACGCTCATTTCATTTTGAGTTTTCGAACGTTTAGCTTCGTAATTTGTGTTTTTTGGACTTCGTATTTTCTAGTGGTTCATTGTGTTTCGATTGAGGACAATATTATCTCTGTTCAACAGTAGATAACCTGCCTACATCAAGTTGAAATTTACACTGAGTTTTTATCATTGAACATGAAAATCAATAATAAAATAAAGTAGAGGACGAATAAATTAATTGGTTGAAGGAACTATGTAAACCTCATGAAAAGGCTATATGATAGAACACCTATTTATTGAAAAAATAGAAAAACTTTCAAAAGTTTCAAGAAAACATGTCTACTTTCATTACTTGAATTGAAGAATTTTTGAGTATAATGGACAGAACTAAGTACTTACCAGCAAAACTGAAAGAAACAACATGAAATAAAAGAAGAATTAATATGAATACTCTGCTTGAATGGTTTGAACGTAATGAGTTTTTATATTTTTTGAATTTTCCTGACGTATAACAGCTATCCTAAAAGTACGGTGGACTTTTGAGAGTCTGGTTTTTTTTATAGAATCTCTGTTTTCCTGATTATATAATTGAATATTTTAGTTTTTACCTATCTATAGAGTCAAGATTTTTTTCATATTCTTGATGTTATGATAAACTGTTATTTTGGTTGTGCAAATAAACATCCTGTGTTATTATTATTTTAATTGTATCTCTGGTTGTTACATGAAAGAAAATACAATAATCTAGAATCTCTGGATGATGGCCCAGGTTCAGATTCCGATAAAAGTGGAAGATTTTTCGTTGGAATAGCATTGGACTTCAAAAACTCTACGTTTTCGGTTAGCTGAAAATTGCACATCATTAGTTGGTATAATTCTATATAGAAAAATCCACAAAGTTACTGCAGGGAAAATAATTATTCTCAGTAAACTGTAAAGAACAACTCTCTTATGTTCAGACATTTTTTTTCAATCATCAAGTTATGAATCCACACCTTTCTTCTGTCCATCATTTCCTTGTTTCCCAACTTTGTTTGGAATGCAACTTTGAATTGTCCAGCTTTCGGAAAGGTATGTAAGCTATATTCAGTTTTTTTTGCCTAAGATGAACAATAGAATACACAAGAATAGTGATTCATCTCTTCTGAACGTTTTTAAACGATCCAAAATACAATTAAAACTCAACAACTTCTCATATAAAATACACGTAAACAGATGTAAACAAAGCAATCTATCTCCCATGCTCTAGTAATATTCGACACCGGTAGGGGGCGCATCGCTTATTATGTTTTCCCAATAGTTACGCATTAATTTGATATTAACATTAAGTGATTTAACTACTGTGGCTCCGTAGCTCAGTGCGTTGGGCTACTGAACAGAAGGTCGGCGCATCGAATACCGGCCGAACCAACGAATTAATGCAGAGCCACCTCTCGGAAGGCAATGGCAAACCACCGAGAAGTAAAGCCTCTCTGTAAAGACGTTCGGAACCGTCGTAAAACTGTAGGTCCCTTCTATTCGTGTATCACGCACAACACGAATAGTTGTAGAGAGGTCGCGTACGCCCGAAACCGGGTAAGGCACTTGAAGAAGAATTTAGCTAACTGATTGGGCCGATACTTATAATATTGTAAATAAATCTCCACAGTTTCCGATTTGACTATATTTTGTCGAGATGACAATTGTTTCGCCAAATACAGTGACTTCTTCAGATGTATATATTACATACTAACTTTTACAACAAGAATATTGAAAGATGAAGAAAGGGGATGAAAAGAAGATTGTATAAGGCAGCCATTTTTCAAGTGTAACGGAACGTAATAGATAATGATAAAAACTTTAAATTATTAACTTATATAGGTGACCCAACACTCAAAATTTCAACCTTTTTGTCAAATCGAAATTTAAAAAGAACATTCAAAAATCAGAATACCATTGTGAAGTAAAGTAAAGTAAAGTAATTTATTAATGTTAATATACAATAAAACATTTACGCACGTCAGAGGAAAAAAAGAACATTTTTTTTTGGCCATTATAGGTGCTTAATAGTTAAAATACATTAATAAAATTTATTCTTTTATGATCATTTGTCAATAAAATAAGGTAAGTAGAATTTAATACAGTTAATAAGTTAAATAAAATAATTTCTAACAATTTATATAGTTAAAAAGGCGGGACAATACAAAGTAAGGAAAAAAAGAAAAACATTACATAACAATTAGGTACCGGACATCTAAAAACACAGATAAGTTAATTTGTTTAAAAGGTTAAAATATAATAATGTCAACTCATAGAAGAAACTTTGAAACAATCTATAAAATTACAATGTCTATTCATACCGTTATTGTAGGAACTCTTGTACACTGTAAAATGCATTATGGGCGACTAGTTTCTTAATTTCATTTTAAAATAAATTTAAGGGCAGATGTCTTACTTCTACTGGAAGTTTATTAAACAACCTAACAGCTATAAACTCCGGGCGACTCTGGCATTTTGTCAGGCGGCAGTGAGAGGGTACAAAGTTATTACACTGTCTGGTATTGGAAAATATAATAAAACTTCAAAAGATAAACCACTAAATAAGTCGGGGATCTATAAGCTAACTTGTGGTTCATGTCCTAAAGTATATGTTGACCAAACTGTCAGGAACTTTGGAGTTCAAATATCAGAACATAAAAGTAGTTACGACTAGGGAGAAGTAGATTCTACTTATGCATCACATCTCCTGGAACATAATCATATTTTCAATAGTCAATTTGAAATACTACATATAGAAAAAGAAGGCTATAAACTCTATTTATTAGAAGCTCTCGAGATCAATAGTATGAAACAATCCAATAATTTGTTGAGTGACCAATTAGATATGAATAATTCACCATTGTTAAATCTTATATAAATGTAATATTGAATATTTGCACTTCTGTTTTTTCCATGACATTAACAGTTTGTACCATCTATACAAGCTGAGAGATTACGTTTAGGTTCTTCCCCATTCTTATTGTATATTTCCTTCCTTCATGTATATGTAAAATACATTGAAGAAGCCACTGTGTTCGACGAAACAATTGTCATGTTAATAAAATATAGGTTAAATCGAAAACTGTGAAGTTTCATTTCCAATATTAAGTAATTTTGTCGTAAAACAGTGATCGCAAAACAATCCCTCACATTATTAACTCAAATTAGTATCAGATCTGTAATCTCGCTTTCTGTATACGCAGCACATGTTGTTCATAATTATTCTATTAGTTTAATATTCCGCATTATGAAATTTCCGGTGCAGTTATATAGAGCAAGACCCCGAGGTATTATTTGAAATATTTTAATTATAATAGACGTTAGAATTACTGGATCGATATTCGCTACATATAACAGTCAATTAAGTTATGATGAAAGACCGGGAGTCTAGCAAAAAAAACGAATTTATTCGAGTTTTTCAGCACCTCGTACATTCTGCTATCCTAGAGTTGCAATAATCCTCGACGAGTTGCTTGTTAGTGTGTAGTAAAATTTGTAAACTGAGCTTATTAGATTTTTAAAGTTGAGTAGGTTCATATAATATATTGAGTATACCTACATGTGTTCGTATGAAAAGTTATTAAGAAAACTAATCGAGTTTTTACCCTTTATAAATGAGGATAATCTGTTTCATGTCTAAATGCTTTGAATTCCAATTACATATTCTAACAGTAAGTGAATTAAATATAACTTTCATTTGAATTGAGTTAGAAGATAAATGTGAGATAACTTCAGAATATGTCATGTTTACTAATGTCTCTACAACTATTCGTGTTTAGGGTGATACAGTGATACACGAATAGAAGGGATCTACAGTTTTACGACGGGTCCGAAGTTCTTATAGAGAAGCTTTACAAGGTACAACTATACAAAGCAAAAAATATGTGTTTCGAATTTTTGTTCAAGTTGAGTGCTTATATCGAATAGAATAAGATTTTAATGAATAAAATGCAGAATAAAAAAATATGTTTGTATAAACTGAAATTCTATAGAATTCGATAATATTTCACATATTTCAACGAAAAGTTGGCAATATGATTATCAATGCCCAAAAATCCGCTTTAGGACGCACCATAATTTTATAAGACCTCATTAGATAGATGAAATTTGAGGAATAGTGATGTGTGAACTTCGATATTTTTCAAACTCTTGAAGAATATTACTTACCTACATAAGCCAAAAAACAACTCAGAAGGCAGAACAGAAATAAATTTATTGCAGTGTTCTGATGATAACTTCTTAATTGCACATGGCGAAACCAAATCAGACAAATTGAGAGAATGAAGAAGATCAAGGAAGAAATGATCCAATTAATGAACAAAAAGAGAAAAAAGCAAATGCTTAGACATCGATATTTGTAGTATTCTACCAAAATACCCTGGATAATACCATTTTGAAACCAGCAATATGCTATGGATACCTTGGCATGATAAAAGATAGTAAGCTCAACTTCAATATACACGTCAACTCTTGAAAAGAGAATACCATCACTAGAGCTAGCCAATTTAGATCACTTGAAGTCAGCAAGAAACTGTGGATACCTTGGCATGATAATAGATAGTAAGCTCAACTTCAAGATGCAGGTCAACTCTTGAAAAGAGAGCTGGTCACATTATATCACTTACATATTATGAAGACCAAGGTATAGAAAGAAACTCAGCATCCAAATTCTACAAAATGATCTGCAGACTTTTATTGAATATGGACATCAAATTCTATATCATTGCAACAAAACCACACCAAGAGTCAAGAAGGTGTCTTAGTGGAGTAGTCTACGAAAAGTAACGAAGATGAGATATCCGAACAACCCACTTCACAAGCCCTCCAATCAATAACTATATGAGAGAAGCCACAAAGAGCCAATAGCTGACAGAATACATACATTGAACATAAATACAATCTACTTATACATAAGAGCCCCCCCTTCAAGTAACCAAAAGGGAGATACCTGAGCGACTACTATTTGAATAATTGCTGAGCCTACTCTAAATACATACTTAAAACACTATTTTCTATACATAGATGTATTCTTAAACTCACAGGCTAATTAAATGTTTAAATGATGTTAAATATAATTCTGTACATGGACAGGAAGATCTTGGTCTTTAGCCCTTTGATTCATACTTTCAATAAAGTTCATTACTACTTCTACTAATATTTACCTGAATACATATATTTGAGTCAAAATATAAGAAAAACCTAGAAAAGTAGGTTAAAATTGCTTAGACATAATCCATACCTGTTTGAGTGAAAAATTAATTCCATCAAGAAATTCGAAAGACAAAAATAGTCAATCATGAATTTATAAATTTATGCAAACAATTATGCACGCCCAATGGCGGTATACAGCCTTTTCATCAAGAATACATTAGGTGCAGAGAAAACGGTAATTAGCCTTATAAATCGCTGTTGATTCAAAGATATACTGTAGGAAATTTAAAAACTACATAATTTCTTCTCATTCGATTGAATCATTTTGTTCCTAATTTGAAAAACCGATATTAGATCGTAGAATCACTTATAAAATTTTTCGAAAAAATTTGGACACCATTAGCCACAGCTGAACTAATATGTCAGCAGCTTTCCATTACATTTTTTGAAAATGATTAGTAAAAATATGAAGAAGATGCGATATATTTCAGGTTTTTCTGTTCTTATTCGAACATGAAGAAGCTCTGGTAGAATCGAAAATTCTTAAATTATACAGTTTAACTTACTATTGTCAAAATCATTATCAGTAACCTTTGTATCAAGAACCTTTCAGCTCCTGAACTTAAAAATGATAATAATAAATTTTTGATTGTTTTCTTATCGTTTTATACTCAGTTTTTATGCATTCAAATATTTGTGCTTACTACTGATGTACGATGCCGCGTTGTCACATTTTTCTTGAGCTATTGTAAAGAAGCCTTTGTGAATAACATAAGAGTGCAACCAGGCAAAAACTGCTGATAAAACTACTACTTCAAAATATATTTGTCGTTATATTAACATCATATATGTATATACACCTTTTCGGATGTAGAAATCAGGTGTAGAAACGTCGTTCAGAATACACGACCACGGTATAATTTCTCTTCTGACGCAATATATTCAATCACGGTATGAGTCACGGTAGTTACTACCATTACGTATATACAACACATTCGATTTTTATTCATCGATGGACACTCAACTGTTTCCTCAACTGTGTCCTTCCTAACTAAGATCTGAAGAAAAAAGATACACAATTATCGCACCGGAGATTCAAAGTAGAAAAAATTAATTAATGAGGTAAGTGCCACACACGGTGCAATTTTTTCTTCTCCTCGAGGGCCAGATTGGCGTGTTGTACGTCTGTTAGATTATTATTTTAATAATCTCGAATCGACGGTAACTTTGTCGAAACGATAGCTGATTATCTAAGTATCTTTGTCTTTTTGCTTCAGTGGTTTGCTTAATCACTTATATCTAATTTAATTCGTTTCGTTTTATCGTGATCGTTATCTTAGATGACAAAGATATTGTTAATTACGTACTGGCTTGTTGAGGCGAGATGAAGATTATTCATTAGGTACATTGCGTTTAGTATCTAGATTTCTCAGGTAGATAAAGAATTGCAAAAATTTAGAATATGCTGTGGTAATTATAGTTAACTTACCGTTCTTACTGAGCGGAGTTGATATTTTAGAATTTTAACTACAATTGCAGGTGCTTTGTTTATAGTTTACAACATGATGATGGGTCTCCGTCAAAGAAAAATTGCAAACTTTCGTGTTTTTAACACTTGTTGGTTACACAAGTTTTTGTAATTACCCTGTGTTAGCAACAAAATTGTAAACAAATGTTGGAAACCATGTTTTTATTTTCCGCGGTAAACATCAAAAGAATACGCTAGTTGCAGATATTTTTTCGCTCTGTGGGTACGCTTTCAGTTGGGAACATCTGCTGGAAACAGAAACATGTATCTCACGTGGACGAACGAAATTTACTACGTTCATTATCACAAAAATTATTTTTGATAGTGAAGGTAGGAAAACTATCAATGACGCAATGGGGCTACACGAACTTGAAATACAAAGAAATATAAAAAATTTGACGGCACAGTTTTTCTGAGAGAATGTGAAAAATGACGATACGTCTGGTCATCTCTTCTCAAAGTATTTAATAGTGCAAATTCTCCATGTACTCTTCATCCTTTGAGGTTTGGCAGTACCCAGTATTTATGCTTGCATTTTTTTTTGCTCAAATTCCCGATGGTGGAGACAGCTTGTTGTCAATTAAAATATTTTTACCAAAAATATTGATCTATCTCTCTGTAATGAAATTTAGTAATGAACCCGATTTTCTAATTTTCCGCATCCAACAAACAAGAAAATGAACATCACAATAATGTATTTAAATTAAAATTGATTAAATTGAAATGAAAAACTTATCATATCGAAAATTGGCCAGAAAAACAAGTGATTCTGTTTCATTTGACGAAAATTATCGAACGCTTCCTTATATATTAGTCTAGTCAACAAGTGCTTTTTTTTTGTTCAACTTTTTTCAACTGTGTCGGAAAAATATGAGCAAGGTGTCATTGGATGCGAAGTTACAGAGTACCTTCAGCAAGAACTGTTAGTTTCCATTTCCCATTCAGAAAAATTCACGAAAACTCTTGCTTCACAAAAAATGGCACATACGTTTTTCACATAAAAATTCGAGAATATAGATTTTGTCGTACAATTTCTTTCATTTGAATAATATACAATTTCATCAATTTCTTGTATA
The DNA here is from genome assembly GCA_030704885.1 of Cynegetis impunctata. Classification (NCBI taxonomy): domain Eukaryota; kingdom Metazoa; phylum Arthropoda; class Insecta; order Coleoptera; family Coccinellidae; genus Cynegetis; species Cynegetis impunctata. The sequence goes on along the minus strand of JARQZK010002170.1, from coordinate 796,759 downwards.
AAAAAAGAAATACATATAATCAAAGAAGAAAGCATAAAACTACAAAATAATAAAGACGTAGCAGAACATAGAAATGTGACGTCTCAGTCATAAACGGATATAATATCAAACTATAGAATATTGAATAAGTTTCAAATCTGTGCTCCAAGCTTTGTTTGATCACAGAACGAGATTATGTGAACTCATTCGTCAATACAACAAAATTAAACAAATAAAAAGAACTAAATATATATTATATTGAGCATCGCCCGGTGGATGCTCAATGTAATATATATTTAGTTCTTTTTATTGTTTTAAAGTTGTGGTATTAATGAATGAGTTCACATAATCTCGTTATGTGATCAAAGCTTGGAGCACAGATTTAAAATCTTTTTAATATTCTATAGTTTGAAATTATTTCAGTTTATGACTGCGACATCACAATTCTATGTTCTGCTACGTCTTTGTTGTTTTGTAGTTCTATTCTTTAACCATAGAATATGAAGTTGTAAGTTATAGACTTATTCACAGCATTATACCAACATTGATTAATTGCTACTTCAATACGTGAATCAATTAAACGCATCCAGATATAATAGTCGAAAAAGAAGTAGAGCAACCAGATCACTCCGAATCCTTGTTTCACGCGCATTCGCGTTCGGGCAGATGGCAAAGATTAATGTTGAACGCTTGCATCTTCTGACATCTCGCGAAAAAAATGCATTCTAGCGATGTGGGTGCAGCGACCGCACAACTCTGACAAGGCAATTCGCATACTACAATAATGTTAGAATGACTGTCGTGCACTAGTTTCAATTTTGAAATGGAAAACTCGACCGCATCACGCTCGCTGGTCAGAATACACATCGCACTAGGGGTGTCCAATTCCGATGGTGTTCGAGCTTTACTATGATGCCACGATCGTTAAAAAGATATTGATAAGCAGTGTGTGGAGATGAAAAATATCTGAATAATTTAATTCAAGAGGGTTCATAAGGAGGTTTTTTAAAGAAATATAAATAATGGAGATGAATTTGAATGTAGATTGAAACGGAAAAATGAATAAATTATTGGAAAAAATTTGCTTATCCCTAGATACATTCACTTGGCAAATGGAAGATAACTATGAAACTGTGTCCGACACGACTGACAAGACCAGCGTTCCTGGACGTGCGCATCAGCTATAAGGTACTTGCTCCAAAGATGGCCCTGTTCCTAAGATAGTCCACTTTTAAAATTTTATAGTTATAACTGTTCGAAACAATTCAAAGTTCGCTCCCATTTTCGGCTAGTACCATAGACATAAGTTCATATCGGATGGTGGAAGACGCCATCTTGGCAGCAGTGGACAGTTTGTCAGTCACGTTTATGGAGGGTAGAGGTAAGGAGGACCATCTCTGTGTATGAAAAAGTGTCCGTCAAAAATCGTCAAATTGGTGGCGCCACAATAACAAGTGGGTACATTTCAAATGACGCGCTGTTGTCATATTGAAGTCGTTTTTACTTTTATTTACCTCATTAACAAACTCTTGTAGAAGACTAATAAATTATAAGAAGTGTTTAAATTGCGCTTCAGTTTCAGTTTTAAGAGTGCCATATTTGTTTTTAATACATGTAGGCAACGCATGACTCACGACTTCATCGTGACACAATTTTGCTAACGCAATGTGTTGAAACACTAGGTTGTGTTAGTGTCATTGTTTCAACACCCAATATTTCACTGTGTTACCCAGGCCTATTCCCGACACTTAAAATCCAACAGATTCATCGTACTCTGTAGATTTAGGTTCAATGTTATGCGCATCTTTTATGGCGATTTGAATATCACGATAAGTCGATTACAATTTTACACATTTTAAACAGAAGAGCGGCATTTTTGAACTAGTAGGTATCTTGAAAAAATTTTGGAAGACGAACTGAGTTCTATGGAAAGAAAATACAGTGACTCAAAAATAAACTAATTCAATAAACTAATAAATAAGATAATAAAAGCACCCATTCAAAAATAAACTACATAACCTAGCTTTCAAACTTCAAAATCCCAATTACAAAAGTTGGCATCAGCGCAGCATGGCATCCCTTCCTATTTCATGCTCTCTTGCTATTCTGGCGCCACTCTGGAGGGTTTTGGAACTGCAATTTGCAGTTTACAACTGGACACTTTTGCGACTGTTTTCCAATATGAGATGGTCCTCCTTACCTCTACCCTCCATAGTCACGTTGCAAAACCACTTACGATTTATAACCTCACAATAGCAAACTTTTTGATGTTTCTTTGAAAAAACAATTTTTCGAATTTCTTTAAAATAAAAAGTTACTTAGTTTCAAGGGCATTCGTATCCAGGTAAGTGGTGTGTATACTTTTTGTTTATTTTAATGTTATAGAAATAATCCTCGCTGCCGAGAAAAGTTTCTTTAAAGGCCCACCACACGGGCTCTGTAGATAGCCCGATGGGATGTAGAAGAATTTTCATGCACAGAATGCATCTCAAGGCCTACAAGACTCTGATTTGTTTGTTAATTGCCTGCAATACTTGAGTACAAGTAATTATAGTTATTCATTGTCGTTCTTATTTCACTGATTTCTTTTCTATGCCCTTAATAAGGCCCACTAAAATTGTATTAAAAAAAAGTTTCTAATTTGCAAGAATATTTTTTGTTTAAGTTGAAACAAATATTAGAATAAGCGGAGGAAAAATATTGTTTCTATATTTTTGAAATATTTTTTTTTTGATAGATTCAGTTTTGTTAAGTCTAAGATGGCCCACCGTCCAATTATGACCAAAAATAATATTGTTAGAGACTGATTACGTGAGAAACTCGTATGATAACTTAAGTTTAATGTATAGATATAATTTTTGTTTCCATAGCGTTTAAAAATTACCTGTTTAAAATCGGGCTATGATAATTGTCTACATTCCTAAAAAAAGCCCACTCAAAGGTTTTTAAAAATGATTATTTTTTTCAAGAAATTTGATCTCACGTGTTGATTTCTATGTTGATTTTCTTCTCAAATAAATAAGGAATACGTTAATAAATTTTGATTTCAACAAGTTTTTTTATTTTTGATTTATTGAAGTTTTGCCAAAAATGGGCCTTACAAGGCGCAGGGACCTTATTCGTATATGAGTAAATTGTGAAAGTTATTCAGTAGAAGTTGATAATAGTGATGATGAAGCCAGGTATGTATCAGTGTTATTAAATTTTAGTACGATACTCCATACAAATATAAAGAAGAGTAAAATATCGATCACATTTGATTTTGAAGAGGAGAATTGTTTACAAGTTTCATAAATAATTTACTATTTGGTTATATAATGATAGTCAGGAATCGGAATGATTAATCCGTTTTTTTTAACACAATCTGTTCAGTTATCAATTCTAGTCCAGTTCGACATAATTTGATATAATTCTCACAACAAAAGAATGTCAACCTAATTTTTAGTTGACAGTTCTCATCAATTTTGACATGATTTGATATAATTGTTATTCTAATAAGTTTCAACGTGATTTCAGCGAAATGAAATGAAAACTTGAATGAAACAAATACGTCTGACCATCCCGTCATTTCTCCCTCTCTGTTTCAGTTTTTCATTTTTACATACAGAATATTTTCTTTTGGTTTATGCAAAAAATTAAAGCGAGAGATCAGCAACCTTCGGCTCAATCGGATCATACTTGTAGCTCTTGAGTAGTTTAATAGTACACATTGAAAAATCAACTGCAATATTGCAATGGCCAAACAAATATAATAATATTCCATACATACGTGTTTCACAGAAGATAATGGTTATATTAATTTTTCTAATAGGTACCTACATATTAACAATATTATAATATATGTACTAATATTATTTTTGTTCTTAAAAAATATAATTTCTCGCAAGGGAAAAAAAATTGTTTTAACCGATATGTACGTATCTGTTTCACGTACTTTAAAATAAAACTGACCAATTTTGTTGCAAAGTGATAACGATAAAACTCATCATCTGTTATAATGTCATCCCTAATATCGACGTTAAACTGTAAACGGAAGAAAGTTCACCCATGGAGTAGATAATACCTACATTACGTTGGTTTTGTAGAATGCCGGTGCGTATGTGAACATTCTCGCTTTCTTTAGATAGATACCTGTCGATAAACTATGAGGATGTGAACTGATTGCTGAAATACATACATTCTTAAATTCCTTACTCATTCCGTGTTTTTCTCAACATTCTTCCGGCTCTAAAATGGCTATTTCTATTCGAACAAATTTTATCTTGTATTCAGAAAGAAATTTGGAAATTATTTATATGTTTCTATCACTATCCAAGTTGTTTTTTCTAAATAATTATGGTGTTCCAAGATTGGGAATTTCTTTGATAATACTAGAGTACGAAAGTAATTAATATTAATATATATATATATATATATATATATATATATATATATATATATATATATATATATATATATATATATATATATATATATATATATATATATATATATATATGTGTGTGTGTGTGTGTGTGTATGTGTGTGTGTGTGTGTGTGTGTTTGTGTGTGTGTGTGTGTGTGTGTGTGTGTGTGTGTGTGTGTGTGTAAAAACAATATTCAAACAGATGCTTCTAAAACGAAATTTAAATACAGCATCTGTGAGTGAACTCACATTCAAGAAATGCTCCTCCTATACTCCTATATAAATTCTTGATGAAAATTTATATTTCAGCTGTCTAATCCAATGATAAATAGTGACAAGAGGAGTGATAAAAACTATATTAATACAAATCGAACAGGTTTTTTAATCTTTAATTTGGTATTTTTGGGATTACAAATGAGAATCATATTATAGTTCAGAATGTAGGACTAATTGTGTGTTATTTATAATCAATATCATCTTGTATAACCTTAAATTTACTACTTTTGGCATCGATAGAGAAACCTTACCAATCTGCTTTTTTATTGAACATTCTAGAATATATAATAATAATGGTGGAAGCAGACAAATTGTAGCTCAATTTTTTTTATTTCTGTCAGAGGTTGTTTCCTTATGTCATTCAATAGATAATTACTTTATTTAGTTTACTTTTTATTGTGTTTCCACCTTGTTTTATTTTTGAATTCTATGAAATCAATGTTTTTTTGAGAAGTTATTAAAATATTTTTTTTGTTGAAGTTTCCACACTCACACTCCTTGTGGCATTATATTTAATTCATAAGAATTACCTTGAAAAATAGTTTACTAAGCACTAGAATTAACAGATATCTTTCATTCATTAATTATAAAAAATATGTAGGTACAAGATCTATTTGTTTTCTTGAATTTTGCTTTGATTTTCGAAATTGAATGATTCAAATTTAGAAAAAGTTGTACCTGAAATTTACGCCCACCTGTTAAAACAGAATGCATGTAAATACTTCAATTTTTTCGATGATAGTGGGATCTCTTATTTCATATATGTGATCCTTATTCTATAAAATACTGGGAGGAATCTCTCATCACAACTTGCCACCCAGGGCCGGCCTAAGGCGAAAATTGCAAGTGTGCTAGACCCAAATTTTATGCCCCTGCCGGGGGGTCTGGGCGGCGTTTGGAATTTTTTGAAATTTAAGGTCCTAAAACACAGTTTTTATGCACTTTTGCGCCTTGCAGAACATTAAATTTATATATGACAATTTGATTCATTATTGATTGACTTGATATGTTCAGTACTCTTCCTTGTACTGTAACCACTATTATGTCAAATAAACTAATGAAAGCTTAAGTCTAGGTAACGTTGCAATGATTTTTATGCTTATACCGCAATTACTCTCAGAATAAATACCTAGCTAATGTATATATATATATATATATATATATATATATATATATATATATATATATATATATATATATATATATATATATATATATATATATATATATATATATATATATATATATGAAATTAAATTTTAAGTGCCAAGCATCATATAAAGTCATGAAACGATCTTGGTCCCAGGTCGAACTTTGCTCATTGCACCCATTTTAATAAGCAGGATTGCAAAGTGAAAAGCTGCTAATAATCAAACAATAACTAATGTAGCTACACTAGTGAAAATAAGAGAATTTACCCGAAAAATTTGTGAATGGGAATGTGAGAAGAAATTCGGAAGAAGTTTAGGTAGGTACCATAATTTTCAGAGACTTAAAAATTGAATTATAGAAACAAAGGAAGTACAAAAAACGAAGATGACTGTGTATTGGAATAACTGTAAAACATGATGGAAAAAATTCCAAAACTAAAACAAAAACCATATTGAATGTTAATGAAATATAAAGATAAGGAAAATAATGTGAAGAAAAACTAATTATTCCATCGACACATAAAAAAATTGAATAAAGTAAAATAAAATCAATTATCCGAAAAATGGAGACGAGCTTGTTCAATACGATCATATTACTATTTAACTTATATCTTCAATATTGGAAATGTAATATGAAATTACCACTAACTTCACAAATGAGCGATGGATGAATGCTTTCATATATGGTATGTACGCTTCATAGAAACGAAAGCGAGCTGCATTAGAAGAGCAGGTTTTCATAAAGTATCCAGTTTAGAAAATATATTTCCAAATTCAAAAAAAAAATGCGCCCTCTAATGTCTAAACAATATTTATTTACTCCTCGGGGGATCAACCCCCCAACCAATTCGTATCAAAACCAATCACATCCAAGGTATACGAAACTACGTACTCTATTTCTATAAAATTGCGCTCTTTATCGTGTGAACAAGATTGCTATTGCTTCAAAATTGCGCCCGTTATCGTGTAAACAATGCTAAAATACATAAGCACATACATACGAACATATATATATATATATATATATATATATATATATATATATATATATATATATATATATATATATATATATATATATATATATATATATATATATATATAAATGTATCACTTTTTTTTTTACAAAAATTGGTCAATTTCATGCCCCTCCAAAAGGCTTGAGTGTGCGGCTGCATACTTCGCACACCCTTTAGGCCGGCCCTGTTGCCACCAATTGCCAAATTAAAATAGTTTAAAAAAGTTTTATGCATTTTTAACACTGAAAGTATTAAAAAATATATAATTTTTTCAAAAATGGTTATATACAACTGTTTGTCATCCAGCCAACAAGGCGGACCTGTCAAAATCACGTGTTTGAAAATGGTCAATATTTTGAAATAAAAAGGGAAAGCAATAAAATCCGAGGTTCGGCTCTCGCAGCCCAAAATAAACAAGAATACAAAATTTCATCAAAATCGGTTACTGTGGACATAACTCCATATTTACCTATAATAGTCAGTTTAGACATTGAAAATCGAAAATTTAACAATAATTCCAAAAGTTATTGAACTTTGGTCAACTGAATGCTACATAAAGAAAGAAACAAATCTCATTTCGCAACCTTTTCCGAAGTCCGGAACATTGTTAAAATTTCAATAATATTGAATTTTGCCTTATACTGATATCCAAGCTCTCTACTCTATACTGAAGCACAAATATTGGATGTTAGACAGCTGTATGTTATTCAGATAGGATGTCAGCAATATAAGGATGAAAATGGACTTACTACTCAGAACCACAGATACACGACCAGATGGAGGAATAGATATTGTACATCAGTAGCATCTAAGACAATAGGTCAAAAAAGCTACTCCTATTTGGCACCGAGATTATTCAATCATCTACCACAAAGAATAATCGATGAAACTTCTTTGAAGAGCTTTAAAATCCAACTCTCCAAATTTGTGAAAGAGACGGACAGAGCAGGAATACGCAGAATGATAGAGGGTTGAATCATTGATAGTGAAGTGCAATAAAAATTTAAAAAAAAAAAAAAAAAAAAAAAAAAAAAAATCTTCAATGTTTTAACTAATTTCCAGCCGTATGTCTTCAGGTGAAATTACTTTATACTTTAACTAAGTTATAATATTGTTGTGCAATAACCTTCTCTCATTTTTGTGCTTCTGTTCTAACTTTGCAATTCTGCACTGCATATTTTACACTCACGTACTTTGTCATATTTCAGTGTTATATACTATTGTTCTGTGTTTTTGAGCTGTTGTGATGTTCAATGATATTATATTATGTTTATGTTTTTGTTTTGTTAAAATTGAATGCTTATCACGCACAAGCTGTGTCAACAGCTTCAGTGATTTATTCTGTTTATTCCATAGGTTTTTAAAACATGTAGTCAATTATTGTAAATCATGTAGTCAATTTACTGTAAATCATAACTGAATAAACGTATTTATTATTATTTATTATTTATTATATCACGTATCAAATTTGCAAACAATTTAACGGTACGGAACATTTTTTTCATTCAAAATTAACGTTTTTCTTTGATAAACTGACCAAAAAAATTTCCAAAAGGTCCGCAAACTTGATAAATACCTACTTTGGAAAAATATACCGAACAGTTTTGAAACTGCAAATTTAGAAAACATCTATTCTGATGCATTTGCAAATTTGCAACCTTATACGCTGTCCGGAACATTATGCAATTTGCAAAAATATTAAAATCCAAAAATCATATTTTTGCAAATTGCATGAAGTTTCGGGATGCGTACAAGGTTGAAAATTTGCAAATACATCAGAATAGATATTTTCTGAATTTGCAACCAAGTTTCAAAACTTTCGTAATTATTTCGAGACCATCGCGCCCGAAAAACTGACCACAAATTTAAAAAATTATAAATAAAGATGTTCCGGTCAACATAAAAGGTTGCAAATTTATACAACTGTTCGGTAAATTTTTCCGAAGTATCTGTCAAGTTTGCAGAACTTTTTGAATTTTTTTTTGGTCAGTTTATCGAAGAAAAGCGTCAATTTTGAATTAAAAAAATGTTCCGTACCCTTAAATTGGTTGCAAATTTGATACGTGATATAAAATGATATTTTCAATACAACTTCAGTTTGCAGAACTTTTGAAATTTTTTTCACAAGGATAAGGCAAGATTTTAACAATGTTCCGGACTTTAGAAAAGATTGCAAAATTTCATAGTTTGTGTTTATCTCTTTCGTGACCCTACATTAAAGTTTGAAAACTTTTGAAATTATTGTCAATTGATTATCTAAACTGACTGGCCTATAATTTTAACGTGGCCTTGAATTATTCACATAAAAATAAACTAACCTATATACAAACATAGAATTAATTATATCAAGTGCTACATACACCTCAGACACTCCCTCGAACTGCTACAAACAAATTCACAAATGGCAAAAGGCATCGTTCCAAATTTAAATGATTAGCTGTCACTCTGTTCACCTCGATCTTCGACATATGATTAAAAACCAATTAGAAGATTATTTGCTCATGTAATCGAGTCACATATATGGCTATCGAATTTGTTAAAAGCTTATTAATTAGAAAATAAGCAATTAACTGTCTAGATCAAAAGAATCCATTTTAGGAATAAACCGACTGCAAAGTGCCAACCGTGTATAATTATTTCTCCATTCGGGAGAAATTGCACGTTAGGAAATGTGGAATGTGAAAAAGGTATATGCCAACTATTAAAAATGGCTATATTTAGTAATTATGCTGAAACAACGTAGCGCGGTATTGCTTGCACAGCGATCTAGACCGCTCTTAATGAAAAACAAATGACATCCCATTTCAGAGCACTTGATCTTATGTTTGATTTCGGTGCAGAACAGGATATTGACTAAGTCAAATTAATATCGCTTGCGTTGACAACCAGCAGTGTTGCCAACCTGTCCTTAGTAAAAAACTACATACATGTTTAGCAAAAACTGTAAATATTAATTTAATAAAATCGGCCAAGTGCGAGTCGGACTTGCGCACGAAGGGTTCCGTAGCATTGACTATGCCCCCCTTAAATATTTATTTTATTTCAATTTTATTATTTATTATTAAAGTGGATATATAATTAAGTATTTTGTGAATTGATCAAGTGCCTACCTGTTACCTTTTATTGATATCGAGCAAAAATAGGAAAAAATGGCGTTTTTTGTATGGGAGCCCTCCTTAAATATTTATCTGATTTTAATTTTATTATTTATTATTACATGAAAACAACTGAGTATTTTGTGGATATTTCAAGTGCATTCCTGTTACCATTATTGATATCGAGCAAAAAAGGGCAAAAAAATTGGCCCCCTTAAATATTTATTTTATTTTGTTTCTAGAGGCAACAGAAATAGGTACATAATTTGTGAAATTTTCAACTATGTATCTATCGCGGTTCTTAAGATATAGCCTGGTGACAGACAGACGGGTGAACAGACGGACAGACAGACACCGAAATCTTAGTAATAAGGTTTCGTTTTAACCCTTAGGGTAGGGGAGACCGGGTACAAAAGTAACGGCGGGTCGAAAGTAACAAATGCTCTGTAGGTTTAAAGAATTGTCAAAACATTACTTAGGTGCTGTCAGGTGATAGCCAGTGGCGCCAACTTCAGTTGCATTCGATCGCCGCTTGCGCCACGCACTGTTAGATCGTGTGAGAGGATGCTACGTGATTTCACAGATCAAAAGTAAATTTTTTGACGTTTACTTATTTAATGTTTATGTAGTATTAAAGGGGTGATATTAATCTGAATATTTGCATATTGATACTCGATTAGATTGATTTTACAGTGCTTAAATTTGTTTTTGTCTAGCATGTTCCGTTTCGAGGTTATCTTTCATGTTCTAACAAAAATGCTGTAGGGTACAAAAGTAACGCAGTCCTATGGGTACATAAGTAACACGTTACTTTTGTCCCCGTATTGATTTACTCTAAGTAAACTTTTTATGTGTGTGTGTTTATTTCAACAAAATGCCGCGACAACGCATAATAACCACCGCAGGAATAACAACTAACATGGAAGTCTATCGAAAAGCGGCTGAAGAGCATTTTAATGATGGTGAAAAAGTTAGAGCCATGGCAAAAAATTGAATGTCTGCCATGTTACATTGCATAAATATATGAAAAAAATTTAAGCTTGAAATACTAGCGCAGTTGTAGACAAGGAAAATAAATTTGATGACGAAAATTGCTTCTACCTCGTTTGTTTAGAAAATTTTAGCAATAGTCGACTGAATGAGCAAAGTTTACATTGTTTCGAATGCAAAATGTGGTCTCGTAGGTACTGAATGCGTCAATGAATAATGTGTGCCATATTTGCGAGTCTGAATAGAGAAGACTGTCACTGAAGTTTCCAATAAATATTTGTTTGATTAAATATGTCATATCATATTCATTACAAACTCCTTTGCCCTGTTACTTTCGACCCACAACGTGTTACTTTCGGTCCGCCAACGTGGTCGAAAGTAACAAATGACCAATTTTTTTTAAGTTTCTGTGATTCATGCAAAATACACAATAATAAGGTAATTTGAGATGCTAATGTATAGAACATAAACAGAATTTATGTATGGCTATATCAATTTCACCGAAATAATAACACCCAACGAGAAAACAAGGCGAAAGTACAAAATGTTACTTTTGTACCCGGTCCCCCTACGGAACCCTAAAAACGGAAAATCTACAGGTTTTTTCAATTTATGGTTTCATACTATATTAAAAGATGGTAATAATTAGAACAAATAATAGAGATCAAACTTTCAACCAAATTAACGAAATTATTCGATAAATTATTGAAAATAAAACATTTCTAGCATTCATTATGATATGACACATGTTACAACAATATCCTTATTAAATATTATTAGATGCTATTTCGGTTTTAAACTGCAAATCTTGTTTGATCTCTTCATTGTTTTTGAATTCTTATATATATCTTAATTGAACTTTTTTAATGGTCAATTGTGATATCAATTTTTAATTTCAGATTTCGCATGTATAGTACCTATCATTTTGCTCGTAGAAAGTTCATTTTTTATTTTTGTTTTCAAAACATTAATGCTTGACAACAAGCGCTCTACCGTTGTAGTACTATGCGGCAAATACAGAAGCTTTTTGGTAACAGTCGATAATAGTGGGAAGTTTGCAGATGCATGGCATTTTTTAATTTCCAAAACGTAGGACCTAAATGGTTCTATAGCTCATTATTTAGTCTCGTTACAATTCAGATCGGTATTGCTTGAAGTTCGTTATTCTATGTCTACTTCAATTATTATATTGTCTGGGTATACACTATATCGACAATAATCAGATCGAGAGGGTGAATAAGTTCAAATACTTGGGTATAACACTGAAAGACAAATGGGCCAACGACGAAGAGATAAAAATACGCATAGCCACTGCTCGAAACACGTTCATCAAGTTCAAAACCTACTTTTTGCGACAGAAGATACCACTGGGGCTCCGCCTTTGTGAGGTGAGATGTTACTTATGGCCTATACTGCTATACTGAACCTATACTGCTATACGGAGTAGAAACCTTGTCAGTAAAGGTCAAATCCCTTCAAAGAATAGAGGCCTTCGAAATATGGATTCTGAGAAGACTACTTAAGATTCCCTGGATAGAGCATGTGACCAACGAGCGGGTCTTACAGAGAGCAAACACCGATCGACTGCTGGACATTGTAAAACAACGGAAAACATCTTACCTAGGACATATTCTCCGAGGGCCTAGGTACAATCTACTAAAAACTATACTAATGGAAAAAATCGAGGGAAAAAGTGGACCAGGATAAAAACAACACTCTTGGCTACGCAATATCCGGAACTGGTGTAACATCGCTGATGCCGCCACGATATTCAGAAATCCGAGGAAGGATCACTTTATATTGTCCAGTGAGCACAACACCAACGCGCTAAGAAGCGTACAGCACCTGAAGAAGAATAATACACTTGGAATATAATATAATATTTCGCAGTAGATGATGCTAGTAACTTAGGTACATAGAAAAACTGTAGGTTTGGAAGCCTAAACTAAAAACTGGAAACATTTCCAGAAAACTGTAAATCTACAGTTAAAACTGTAGAGTTGGCTACACTGAATGACATCCCATTTCAGAGCACTTGATCCTATGGTTGATTTCGGTGCAGAACAGGATATTGACTAAGTCGAATCTATATCGCTTGCGTTGGCAACCAGTTTAGTTTTTATGATATATGAATAGAGATTAATGCTTGTCCGAAATTAGCATATCCTGAAGAGTAAGAACATCCGGCCATATTTATGAATGGCGAAACGAGAAGGTGTGCGTAAATATTGAATAAATTATTACAAAAGATCTTAGTTTCCCAAATATTCGAGTATGATGAAAATGGCTGAATATATTCGGTGTAATAATTGTTCAAATTAACATAATAACTTATACATCCGACTATTTAAAGATAAATTACAAACATCAAGGTATATCAATACTCAACAACCAATTATTGAAGAATATACTACTTGCTGATAGTCAATTTCATATATTACATAAAATGATCAAGGAATATTCTTCCAAGGGAACTGGTTATATGTATTATAAAGAATGTCAAGTCGCTCCGACTAAGAACTGTATAGGTAAGGTAAGGTGGGGCAAGTGCGTTTTCGGGGTAAGTGCATAGTAGCCCTCTTCTGTCCTGTTAAGCTTGAGTCAGAGAGCTACCATCTGTGGGTTCTGTTGCGAACTTTATAACCATAAAAACTTTGCCAGTAGAGGCGCTCCAGGGCAGTGCGCTTCAGTATTGGCGCGGTTTCAAAGTGACCATGTGGTTTAGTCTCGTGTGTCAAGTTGGAAGGAGTCTAGGTCATCTCAGTTGATCCACCACATTTTACAATTTTTTGCATATTTCTCATACTAAGTACATACTTTTAATATTGTAGTTCTAGAATAAAACTTGAATTTAATTATATTTTTTCATTTCACCTGAGTTAGGCTGTACTCTGCACTTACCTCAAAAAATTGAGGTGTCGGGGCAAGTGCGCTATTCAACAGTGGGACAAGTGCAGGATGCTACGCACTTGCCCCCTCACGATTTTTATTTAAGAAAAATGGAAGAAGAAGAAAGAGCAGAGAGAAGATGCTAAGACTTTAAAAAAGTTAATGACATGGCTGTTGGTGACTGGGTCATCGTTCAATTTTTGGGCAAGAAAACGATCAATGAATTTGATAAAGATGAGCCAATGATATCACCAAAAGCTGGTAGGCGAGGGAAAGCTATTTTTAATATTGATTTATCTAGTTCAGTGATGAATATTGTTTTACTTATTTCCTAGTTACGTAAAAGTACTAAAAATTTTTTTTTTATTGTTGTATTGTAGAATTTTGAATTTTTTACATAATTCTGATACCCTTTTGTGAGGAAAAATCTTGCGATTTTGTTGAATTTTTATAGTATAATGTTTGAGTTGTTCAATGGAAATAAATATATAACGTTGAACACATTTTTAAATTGATTTTTTTCTAACCACCCAGTAAATTTCTGCTCGACAAGCTGTCAAACTCTATATCTCAGAGAGTTATGCTCCGATTTGCAAAAATTCAAAAACCATTCAACCATCAGGAATCGAACTATCTGGCACTTGCCCCGTCGTGCACTAATTAGTCTTTGTAACGTTTCGAAGGCTGGGTTATGCAATTGCCCCATTTTATGGGGCAAGTGCATACTAGGGACCTTTTTTTTCTTTCCGTTTATGAAACATGTAAATTTCGATTTTTCGCCGAATCCTATGACACAGAACAATACAGAAGTGGTAGGAATTTCTTTTGCAAAACTAATAATCTCTCTAGCATAAAAAGCTGATTTTAATAGCTGTTTAAAGGTGAACTCGACAAAATGTATAGCGCACTTGCCCCACCTTACCTTACTGCTATTTTGATCTTATTAGATCTCATCGGTATCAGTGCAACTTATTTGACTCGAAGTGAATTAACATGGTTCTAATTGTTCTCCCATACAAATCTCAGCTGAAGTACTATAAAGCTACAGTTCCACCGGAGGAACATTTTGTTGCTGAATGTTTTTCCTTGTTGCCAAGGGTAGAAACTTATGATACATACGTAAATTTCTTCTCTCCATTGGAACTGCCAATAGTTGCATATTATTTATTAGGAACAATCAACATTTATTGCCGAAACATAAAGAAATTTTAAGGAATATTTAGGAAGATTTTGGAACATTTACGGAAACACGCAACAGCAACAAAAAAGTTCCTCCGGTGGAATCGTAGCTTGAAGGGTGACAAGTAGAAACATTGTTGACTGACTGAGTGCCACTTTATCGTGGAGAAATTAAAGTCACCGAGAATGATAGTGCAATTCTTATAGTCTAAGATCCCACTGCTCGATTCTGCAGGTATCTGTTTTTCTGATATAACCAATTTTAAATGAATGTTAAGATAGTATGCAATAGATTAGGGGTAGGTTGCCTATGAAAAATTAGCCGCAATTACCTTTAATTAATTTTAGTATAATTAATTCGCTAATATAAATTGCAACTATATGTTTTTTCAATGAATTTTACGCCATTTGAAAGATAATAATGTCACGATTTGAAAAAAAAGTGGTTGCCAGCTCTCAGTCAGCCGCAGCGTTAGGGTTGCCAGGTGTAAAGAAGTATATCAGTGTTAATTTTTTGCACTCACCGGTTTTTTCAAAGTTTTCAATACAAAATTAAAGTTTCATATATAATAATTACTAAAATCCATGGTTGCCAGTTGGAAAATGGCCGCCAACAGAGGTTGCCATGATTTCAATGAACTCGCTCCAGGTAAGTGGAAGCCTATGAAAGAAAAGATGCATGCATTGTTATGTGCTGTAAACAAGGAAAAATCATGACAGCTTTGACACTTATTCCATAATGACAGTTTACGTATAGGATACGTATTTTCTCGCTTACAAAATATGAACACGTCACTTTCTCTCGTTTACGAAAAGTGAAAACTACAGTTGGTCAGTAATTGATGGTAATTTAAAACCAACGTGGTTCATTGAAGATCTAACACCAATGACTGTAGAAGATATCCTGTCAGCATCAAAATAATTAACTTTAGATGAACACCAACAAGACATAGAAGAAAATATAGAAGTAGGTGATGGCTCTGATTCAGATGATATTCACACCGATAAAGACAATGAATAAGGAAAATTGAAGATATATATAATTATAAGATTTGCATTTAGAAGAACAATAATGTTCAATGCATAATTTGTAAAAAAAAATTTTTACTTTTTCAATAAAAAAACTTCGAAATCGAAATTATTTTTTAAGGTCATCATGCACTAAAATTTATGTTTTATAAATAATAAGTAAAAAATAGTAGAACTACAATTACACTACATTATGCTTTTGTTTTCAGCACATAAAAATTCGTGCAACTTTTCTCTCTTACGCTTTCACTTACCTGGAGCGAGAATCGTTAATTGAAATCATGGCAACCTCTGTTTGCGGCCATTTTCCAACTGGCAACCATGGATTTTAGTAATTAGTATATATAAAACTTTATTTTTGTATTCAAAATTTTGAAAAAACAGGTGAGTGCAAAAAATTAACACTGATATACTTCTTCACACCTAGCAACCCTAACGCTGCGGCTGACTGAGAGCTGGCAACCATTTTTTTTTCAATTCGTGACATTATTATCTTTCAAATGGCGTGTAATTCATTGAAAAAATATATAGTTGCAATTTATATTAGCGAACTAATTATACTAAAATTAATTAAAGGTAATTGCGGCTAATTTTTTATAGGCAACCTACCCCTAATCTATTGCATACTATCTTAACATTCATTTAAAATTGGTTGTATCAAAAAAACAGATACCTGCAGAATCGAGCAGTGGGATCCTGTACTATTAGTTATAACCTCCTCATTGAGTTTAAGTTTAGTTAGAAATGAAGTGTAAGCCCTATTATCACCAGGCGGCAAGTAAACACAGCAAATAAATACTTTTTCTCCATTATGACATTCGATTGAGACCCAAATATCTTCTGCATCTGATTGCAGACACGGCTGGTGAACCACCTTCAACTTGTTACTTGCTGCGATCATCGCTCCACCACCTATCATTTTTGTAGACCCAGTAGTTTCTCTATCTCGCCTAAACACTTAAAATTTGTCGGTGAACAGTTCGCTACTACCGATCGCACTACACAGCCACGTTTCTGTGAAACACATACAAGTATCTTCACTATTGCGCAAAAAAATATTATGAAAGAATTCATTTGGAATGATTTGGAACATTTTGGAACATTTACGGAAACACGCAACAGCAACAAAAAAGTTTCTCCGGTGGAATCGTAGCTTGAAGGTTGACAAGTAGAAACAGTCAACATTTGTTGCCGAAACATAAAGAAATTTTAAGGAACATTTAGGAACACGCAACAACAACAAAAATGTTCCATGTTCCTCATTGTTCCTAAAGTGGAACTGTAGCTTAAGGATAACAACTCATAGCGTCCTCCGCCAAAGATATTGGGAACTAACAATCCAATGTTCAGACAGTTTATTATATTCCTCCATAAATATATTTATTTAGATACTTTTCGATTCATTACAGTTCAGTAACAAAATTGATTCTTTCGAATTTTTTTTTTTGGTTTCTATTAAATGTTTCGGTATTTGTTGATGTCACAAGTTTTCGGCATGACAATAGTGATTTCTTAGTAGATTCTCGTTATTTCCTCATATATATCTAGAATTCAGAAATCATCAAGTTGTAACTTTATTTTTATTAGTTAGTTCTTTTTACAATTTCTTTGATGAAAGAATTATTTAATTTATCATATTAATTTATTTCAAAGACAAATATGTTTAAAGCTTCGCGTTTATTAACAATTCTATATAATAATAATAATAATAATAATAATAATAATAATAATAATAATAATAATAATAATAATAATAATAATAATAATAATAATAATAATAATAATAATAATAATAATAATAATAATAATAATAATAATAATGATAATGATAATAATAATAATAATAATAAGGACTTTATTGATTATGAGAGGCGAAGTCTAGCAAAGCTATTCTACTCAACCTCGAACTACAAAACAAAAATATAATCAATGAAACAAAGTAGCAAAATAAACAAAAAACAAACAATATATATAAAAAAAAGAAAAAGAAGAAAATTAAGAGTCTTTATAAAAAAAATGAAAATAAATAATTAATGGAACAAAACAACTCAATGTGAAATGAAATAAGGACAAATAAAAACCAGACACGAAATAAAAAACTGAAACAAATCGTAAATTATTAGGAGTAAATGAGAATGTAAACATTGAATATAAATTGACCATAACAAACTAAAGTTTATTCATAGGTAGCCCTTAACAAAAATTAAACAGCTATTTGTGCAGATAGAAGTCTCGGTCTGATCTTCTTCTTGAAACTATGTAATGAAAGTTTTTTAATATTCCTAGGTATCTTATTATATACAGCTATAGAATTATATGAGAAAGATCTTTCAAAGATAGTTAGGCGAAACCTAGGGAGGGGAGAGTATCCCCATGTCTAATATTAACAGCATGAGAGTTACCTCTGAAACTCAATCTACAATGAAGATAAGAAGGCATCCCAGATGATAGAATTCGGTGGACTAAAGAACTCATATGAAAAAAGAAAACCTGGTTCATTCTCAGCCACCGTAGTTGATCAATCTTAGCCGAAATCCTCTCATATTTGCGTACTCTGAATACAAATCGACAACATGAATTCTGAATGCGCTGTAGTCTATTCCTCGAAAATCCAGAAAAGAATAGATAAGGACCAGACCATAATGCAGAATCGGCAAAATTAGCGTTTCTACAAGTTTTTTGCGCATCTTAAAATTCAATATGCCAACATTCATATACATAGTCCTAAGAGACATGTAGCATTTTCTTACCAAAATCAAAATATGATCACGAAAACGTAATTGATCATCCATAATGATTCCCAAATTCTTAGCAGAATTACTTTGAGAAAGACCCACGCCATCCAACATAATAGAAACATTCTCATGTACCATCGACCTTTCAGCACTCGAGCTGAATAGAAGTACAGTGCACTGGGATTCAGCCTTAGATTGTGTTCCTTCGAGATACAAGCCATGCCTTTCAGATCCTGATTTATATATGTGGAAGCCTCTGCAGCCCTCTCCGAAACGAAAGGGAAGTACAACTGGGAATCATCTGCAAATGCATGATACTGACAATGATTCAATCCCACGAACAGTCCCGCTGTGTACAATAGGTAGAGAATTGGACCTAATATCGACCCCTGGGGTACACCTGACCTAACAGATAGTGCCTCAGAGTAGGAACCATCGATTTTAACAATTTGCTTTTTCCCATTGAGGTAGGATTCAAAAAATTTGACAGAGTCAACATCAAATCCAAAATAACAAAGCTTAGTACACAACAACCGATGGTCAATTGTATCAAACGCCTTTGAAAAATCTAATAAAATCATGGCAATAGAAAGGCTCTGATCAAGGAACCCTATGATATCATCAATTATCTTCAAAAGAGCCGTAGTCGTACTACACCCCTTTCTGAAGCCTGATTGCAGAGGAGAAATAATTTTATTCGTACATACGTAGTCGTAAACTTGAGTTAAAACTTTTTCTAGAATCTTCGATAACGAAGGAAGAATGCTAACAGGTCGTAAGTCATTGAGAGACTGAGTGGTAGGAGATTAGGGATGTTAGATAAGATAAGATATTACGTGATACAATACAAAAATATTATCTGTGAAATAGTTTCAACCTTGTATTGTACTGTTAATATGTTCAATAACCACGAACAGAAATACAAGAAATAACTTCCCCGCTGTTGTTAACTCGACATTCAGTTTTGAAAGGAAAAAATTCAGAGTATGTCTCTTGCCATGAACCATCAAACAAACAATGAACTAATGAACCTCGAAATGAAAAATTGTAAGTCGTGTGTCTTTTGTTAATCTCACGCTCGACCTGCTGAATTATTATCATTATTAATTTGTTAACCTTTCCATAGAATATTTTAATTATCCTTAACTTACGTAGCGTGACCACCGTACCATTGCTTAATTTCATAATAAAATATAGAGCAATTCAAGTACCACACCTTGGAGTGGGAGTTCCTTGCTAACTATGAATCAAACGCCTACGTCATCCTCATACTATGATTAGAATATAAACACTTGTCAGGAACGTAGTGTGCTGCCAACACCCTGAGCATAGAATTCAACGATTATTCGACATTAGTGCAGTATTGTGCTGGATGACGTTGAGTTCTGTGGTTGATGTATGAATAACGATATCAATATAACTGTCAAAATAATTGAATTATTCTGAACACATGGTTGTATTGATTATATATAGTTACCACAGTACAGAGAAACATTATAAGAAATTGAATATGAATATTTGTTGATTTCTACAACTACCTACTGGAAAATATATTCTAATATTCCACTGAACTGAAATTCTTCTAGTAGGAATTAATTGTTGGAAAATATTCTTGCTGCTATGATTTAGAACAATAGTTATTTATGTACAGAGTGCGTTATATAGATCCTGACGCCCGATGGGCGTTAGGATCTAGTAACGCACGTGGTGCATACAAGATTTCATTTTTCACGAAAAAATTAATTCAGTATAATGAAAAATCAATTTTAAAATTGGTTCATTGCTCCTATACTTTCCATTTTCCTTCTCATAGTAGGTATGTCATTTGTTGATATTTTGCGTTTGTGAATATTTTTGTCATCATATTTAGTGAACGTCATTGCTGCTTTCTTTGTGTAGTCTTATAGAAATGTAAATGAAAATGAATTTACCCAAGAATATCATGAGTGGAAAAAGCAGCCAAAGCTGCGAATAATTCATTGCCGGAGAAATCCAGAGTCGTATACGACAAGGATTATGAAGTATTTAATCAATGAAAGTTGCTTCAGTTGTCCTCGTACAATGAGCTGGCGTTATGATCCATATTGCCCGCTCATGACGCCTTAGGGAATAATCAGTGTATTTATAGCAACCGTATCTAAAGTAAAATCAACAAATAATATACAAGTGAAAAATAAATATTTTATCAATGAAATGAAAATTGAAATAAAATTTCGATCAAAGTTTATCTAAAGCAATAACAATTCTCCCGAAAGTTATAAAGCAGTTAAAGAGAATAATAGTTGAAATCATTTCGAATTGGAATATTATCTCCATTTAATTCTGAATGCTCAACAATCAAGAAAAAACAATAAGTTATTATTTGTGAATATTTTTCCCGAAATACAAGTAATTTCCAAACAATAAATAAAATCTTGGATTCCGAAAAATATTAGATAGTACTTTGGTTTGAAAAAAGAACGAATAATATTTTGATAAATAATTCGGAAACTTCTTCATCAATATATTCTCTCGAATATCAGGAATCAAAATGTGTTTTTTCAATAGCAAAGTTTTATATATAAACCAAAAATTGCAAATATATGACATAATACTTAAATCGACAACCAATACATAATTCATGAAAAATGGTCATATTCTTCAAATTCTCTTTTGATACTGAACGAATATTTTCTCAATTTCAATAATTCATAGAAAAATTAGCATTCCTTAATTTTTATCATCAGATCAAATTTATGCACTTAAACTAAAATGCAAATTTAACCAAGTTCGCCCCTGCCTTCATTAGAATATAATCACTTGTATCACACAATGTTGCACAAAGAATTCAGGGCTCGCTTCCCGTGCGGATATATTAGCAATTTATTGAATTTATTATTTTTAATGCTTTTTTAGTTTGTGGCAGGAAGACCTTGGGGTAGGTTGCTAGTTAATAATCATATCTATACGCATTCTTCAATAATGATACTTAATATATATATATATATATATATATATATATATATATATATATATATATATATATATATATATATATATATATATATATATATATAATTAATACAAGGAGTATTGCCGTAACTTCTAACTTATAAAAGGTTATATTGGGCACTCGGCAAAAGGAGGCTAGATTTAAATCAAACAACCATTGGTCATGAACATCTATATTTCGGTCCTTAGTTTGGGACCTTCATCAGGATGCTGGAAGTCAAGAAGAACTACATAGTAACACAAAAAAAACAACCAAAATTGCAAGCAGTGGAAAAGCCACACAAAACCACAATTGTAAAGTTACTTACATGTGACAAGTTGTTGAAAATAAAGCGGCGAAAAACGAATGACACAGAGGAAGCATTCAAAAAGTTTATTTAAAAACAAACAAAGGCATAATGATGACAAGTATAAAAAGGAGATATTAATATCTCTGGAACATAATAATCAACTAAAATTAACATCAAAAAGATCGGCTTCAACATGGCCAAGTCAGGTTATGCAGTAATTGACAACTAATGAAAAAGGACAGTCTTGACAGACCGACCACAGAAAAGCGAGAAAAAGAATAAACCACAAAATCAGTGGTGACAACAAATCAAATTCTAACTAAAATTCAAAACATAATAAATTATACTGAGAGTGAGCTGAAATTTAGATTGGCAGAGCCCTTATTAATGGAAAGAAGGTAACTGTAAATATTGCTAAGACCTTTAATGTCAGATCTCTTGTTGACGGCATTGTCATACGCGTTGATGTAGCACATCTCCAAAAACAATTTCTTGTTACAATTAGATTCAAATGAACAAGAGATTGTTTTTGGAGATGTGCTACATCAACGAGTATGACAATGCCGTCAACAAGAGATCTGACATTAAAGGTCTTAGCAATATTTACAGTTACCTTCTTTCCATTAATAAGGGCTCTGCCAATCTAAATTTCAGCTCACTCTCAGTATAATTTATTATGTTTTGAATTTTAGTTAGAATTTCATTTGTTGTCACCACTGATTTTGTGGTTTATTCTTTTTCTCGCTTTTCTGTGGTCGGTCTGTCAAGACTGTCCTTTTTCATTAGTTGTCAATTACTGCATAACCTGACTTGGCCATGTTGAAGCCGGTCTTTTTGATGTTAATTTTAGTTGATTATTATGTTCCAGAGATTTAATATCTCCTTTTATACTTGTCATCATTATGCCTTTGTTTGTTTTTAAATAACTTTTTGAATGCTCCCTCTGTGTCATTCGTTTTTCGCCGCTCTATTTTCACAACTTGTCACATGTAAGTAACTTTACAATTGTGGTTTTGTGTGGCTTTTCCACTGCTTACATTTTGGTTGGTTTTTTTTTGTGTTACTATGTAGTTCTTTGACTTCCAGCATCCTGATGAAGGTCCCAAACTAAGGACCGAAATATAGATGTTCATGACCAATGATTGTTTGATTTAAATCTAGCCTCCTTTTGCCGAGTGCCCAATATAACCTTTTATAAAATATATATATATATATATATATATATATATATATCTATATATATATATATATATATATATATATATATATATATATATATATATATATGTCGCAGTCTTATTGTAAAATCAGTCATGTTATAATACGTCTAGGCTTTTTCAATACGACTAGGCATATCGCAATACCATCGAAATAATCGAAGATCTCACAATTTGACTGACAATTTAAGGCGTATTGTAATACGACTAACGGCTTGTCAGACTAATCGTGTGTTACTGCGTTGTTGTTGTGGTTGTGACTTACTATTCAGTTTTTTCGTGCGAATTATTGCAATGAAAATGGACTCGCAAGATCTCTGAAGATGTATGTAGAGGATGTGGACAACATTATGAAGACACTTCTAATTTCACAAGTGAATCAGAACGGACGTGCAATCTATGCAAAAAAAAGAAGTAGTCAAGAACCAAAGAGAAAAATGTGTAGTGGGCCTAAAAAG
This sequence comes from Cynegetis impunctata, assembly GCA_030704885.1. Lineage (NCBI taxonomy): Eukaryota > Metazoa > Arthropoda > Insecta > Coleoptera > Coccinellidae > Cynegetis > Cynegetis impunctata. Next base: position 773,056 of record JARQZK010002170.1, on the reverse strand, counting down.
AGCTGCAGAAAAAATGCTAAACATAAGTAATAATAAATTGAAACCTCTTGCGATAGGTCAAAAAGTAGCAATCGAAGTTTCTAAAGTAGATAGAGGACTTCTCGATCCCAAAAATATCTTATAGGAACCATCGTAAAAGTTTCCAATGGTGTTTACCAAACTGACACCATCCATGGACTTTTAAACCGATGATTTTCGAGGGATGAAATGACTGATTGCAGAGATAATGAAGTAATCAATATTCCAGAGAATGAAGTTATTTCCTTGAGAGAAGCTCTGAGATTTTTTTCAAAGTTCAGGGGTTCAAAAAGTGCTCTTGCAAACCAAGCAAGTCACAATGTCATAATAATAATAAATGTTTATGTTTCAAATCCCATATGAAATGCACAAGCAAATGCCATAAAAGTGAACCAAGTACCTATAAATAAGTAATCCAAATCCATTTGTTTTTTATCCTATAAGCGATATCCATAATTTGCCTGGCACATCACCAGTCGTATTATAATACGACGAATTTTAAACAGTCAAAACCTGAAAACTATCGCGTACAGATTCTTTTGAACAATAAGCCTAATAACCAACAGGCGTATCATAATACGCCCTAAATTATCAGTCAAATTATGAGATCCTCGATTATTTCGGTTATATTGCAATATGCCTTGTCGTATTGAAAAAGCCTAGGCGTATTATAATATGACTGATTTTACAATAAGACTGCGACATATATATATATATATATATATATATATATATATATATATATATATATATATATATATATATATATACATATATATATGTCACCGGAAAATAAAAAGAACCGCAAGTTTATAAATTTCCTAGGAAATTTATAAACCTTCATAGGATTCTAAACGAGAGATAAATTGTATTATTTTACGCCCACATTTTCGCAAATTGATAAACTTACCGATCGCACGCGTAAAATAATAAGTAAGCAACAACCAAACGCAATGTGCGCTCTGATTGGTTAAATAAGTCACGTGTTCCTTTTCCTTCCTCTCCGACGCCTCCACGGAACATAAACAAACCGGTTGCTCGTGTTTTTAATATTATAACTGTGTTGGAACTGTGAAAATAGTTTTATTTTGCTGAGGCTACTAAACTATATCCATATTGAACGACCTAGAAGCTACGGACAGCCAAAATGGTGAAGATAGAGCGGTAGATGCTAGAAAATTTGTTGACGAAGTGAAATTTACCACAGAGCTACGAAAGTTTTATAGTGGCCATGACCAAAATAGTAAAAAATCGGAATGTATAGAGGAAAAAATTAAAAATGTCATTGAAATGTTTTATGATTGTTTTTTCTTTTTAAATAAACCTTTTAAATATCGTAGAACATTATTTCTGTTGTTTTATTTTGGTAGAGTGAAGTAGGGGTCATTAGCATATTATGTAAAAAAGTAACCCTGTATTATAGGTACCTACCTAGTTTTTAATGTAAAAATAGTGTTAGGTAGGTAATCGAAACTGATAAATTCATAGTTTGGCAAGTCTGATTGTACCTAAGTATATGGACACAAGCTTTTCCACTGTCAACATCGACCAATCAGGGAGCAGTGTGTTATTTGCCGTATTTTAAAGAAGCGTAAAATTAAAAGCTCTTCTGTGATTGGTCGTACCGTTTAGAATCTTACGAATGTATATCCGTTAGTTTATAAATTTACGACGAGACGTCGCAAATTGATAAATTTGCGAATATGTTGGCGTAAAATAATACAATTTATCTCTCGTTTAGAATCCTACGAAAGTTTATAAATTTCCTAGGAAATTTATAAACTTGCGGATCTCGTTATCTTCCGGTGACATATATATATATATATATATATATATATATATATAGTATATATCTATATATATATATATAGTATATATATATATATATATAATATATAATATATATATATATATAATCTGGGTTTTTTGGATTGGCAGTGTAGGTGTTGATAAATATACGAAAATTGATAATGATGTAATCATAAATGTCATAAACGTTTCGGAGATGTGTCTCCTTCTTCAGTATCTTTAGAGCCTAATAATCTCTAATTAAAATATACTACAACGAACATTTAAGTATGGTATTTTAACACATATAACAGGTACAAAATTAAAAAGGGTATCTTAAAAAATTTATTTCTCATTACGTGTCGTCCCATTGTCAGTTAACTGACAATGGAGACACATCTGCGAAACGTTTTATGATTACATTTATGATTACATTTATCATTATCAATTTTCGTATATATTTTATCAACACCTACACTGCAATCCAAAAACCCAGATAATATAAATAAGTAGGTACCAAGGATAAACCAATAATATATATATATATATATATATATATATATATATATATATATATATATATATATATATATATATATATATATATATTATTTGGTATTTTCTGACCGTTTTTTGATATGTCCCAATTTTTCTGGATTAAGGTCAATTTTGATAAACTTATAGTTGTTTACCAATCACTGAAAGAAAAGAAAAGGGGTTTGGTTTTTTGCAAATATCTCAAAAACTATCTGAGACTTCTGATAAAAAGAGGGGGAAATTTCCTGAAAGAAAGTCCCCACTCTTGGAACTGTAGAAACATAAATTTTTTTGCTGCTTGAATATGAACAATGCAACTGTGATAACTGTTACACTATAGATCTTTTTCATTTCTGTATTGAAAATTTTAAGCAGTTGCAAAATTAAAAACTTCAATTAATTATGAAAAAATTCTTCTTAATTCTCGTATAAACAATGCATTTGTTTAGAAATATTTTTTAAGCAATGGGAGATATACATTAAAAAAAATTACCATGCAGCTTCAGATTATAAAAACCGGATCATTAAAATTCAAAAAAAAATTTATTTTACTACACTACGTATATGGTTGATAAAGAATTTTTGAAAAGTGGATCTATTCTTAAGCCTTTCAAAAATAGCTCCAAGAAAGACAAAACTCAGATCTATAGTTGAAAAGTTACCGCACTTGCAATTTTCATGTTCAAGCGCCAAAATCTCAATTAGTTTTCGAGATATTTGCAAAGAAACAAACCCTAAATTGTTTATAACTTTCACAATTTTAGCGAGCGAAAGTTAATTTTTTCAAAAAACAACTACATGTGATTTCGAGTCGAATGACACCTTGCTTATATTTTTCTGAGACAGCTGAAAAAGTTGAATAAAAATGCACTTGTTAACTAGACTGAATAGTCAGGTAGAACTCACAAGTAGTTTATTATTTAACTTGTTCAACAATGCAGTACTTGGTAGTAGTTTGGTTTGACATCCCAGAATATTCCATATTAGCTTCTAGATGATTTATTCTGATTGTATATTTATATGTGTATCTGCAGAATTATATCATTTTTTAGTCATCATCTGATGAATAAGTGATACTTTAAAACTAGCCTCGTGCATTTTCATCAAATATATATGAAAATTCTTATCGATATTGTTACATTAATGTATATAAATTTTCAACAAGTATCGGCTTCGTTAATTAATAATATGAGACTATAAATTCGAGTACTTCAGATGAATGATTGTAACTTATAATACAAATGTTACCAACAAAAGATTAAACACTGCCAATACAGGTAAGATACGAAGTTGTGAACCAGTATTGATAATTTCGTCATATACCTAGATAAAACATACGTTTCAAATAAAACAAGTTTATCCTCTATGTCATGTTATCATGTAGGTAATTTGTTCTTCACTTGTAAGTGAATTGATACAAACAGGTGATAGTATATGTAATAGAATTATTTACTTCGGGCGAACTTGATGACATTCTGTCATACAGTAAACAGAATATTACAGTTACGTACTATTATTTTATGTAACAAAGTAAGTACCTTTTGTATTAGCATTAATTAGGAATAAACTAATATAACGGTATTATTACTCGTATTTTCTCAGAAGATAATATATTATATTGCACATCAACAGTGAAGTGGGGGAGTGGTTTTTAAATTCGTTTTACACTACTTGAACCACGATTGATTTCAATGTCTGGTACCTATATATATATATATATATATATATATATATATATATATATATATATATATATATATATATATATATATATATATAATTTTATATATATATATTTATAAATATAATTTATATATAATTATCTATATATATATATATATATATTATTTTTTATATATATTTATTTATATATATATATATATCTATATATATATATATATATATATATATATATATATATATATGTATATATATATATATATATATATATATATATATATATTATATTCTATATATATATATATATATATATTATATTTTATATATATATATATATATATATATATTTATATATTATATATATATATCTATATATATATTATTTTATTTATATATATATAGAATATATATATATATATATATATATATATATATATATATATATATATATATATATATATATATATATATATATATATATATATCTATATATATATATATATATATATATATATATATATATATATATATATATATATATATATATATATATATATATATATATATATATATATTATTATAGATATATATATATATATATATATATATATATATATATATATGTGTGTGTGTGTGTGTATATATATAGGCTTGCCATATTTTTGGTGGGTAAAACCGGGAAACATTGATATGGGATGGCCTTACCGGAGGGGTCATACCCCCCAGTAAAGCGTGGTCCTCCTCTGGAAAATTTTCGAAGAATTAGAAGTAAAATGTTTCAAGCCTTTTTTAGCCTCGCAAGTGACACAAGGAGGGAATTTGGAAACCGAAATATTTGTTCTACACATCTTTTAAAAATAAAAAATTTATTTTTGCTACTTAAAAATATATACTTTCACCTTTTTAATGATAATTTTCGAAGACTAAACAGTGTTGATACAATAAAATTCAAAATACTTCATGAAATTGTTTGATTGAACAATGACTGAGTCTTTCATTTTTCACTTCAAAATCCAGTAATTATGTGAATTTTTTTGTGTCAAACTAAAAAACAATTAAAAAAAAGTACACTGTTTTGTACGCTCACGGAAATTTCAAGAACGTCGGGCGGCGTACATTTGTGTTCCGAATCTGATATAATGTATCCTGTAAGAAAAATTTTATAAATTTTACCACAAGTTATTTTTTAGTACTCGGGTACTTACTAAAAACGCACAGTTCTATAATGCGTAGATAAATGACCTTATCTACAACCGTGCGTAAATTATGTTTTTACACACCCATATTAGTGCGGTAATTATTACTTTAACGCACTAGTGCGGTAAAAATCAGTTTAACGCACTAGTGCGGTAAAAATCATTTTAACGCACTAGTGCAGTAAAAAATTATCAAACAAGTTTTTGTTGAATTTTTATTGAAATGATAATTATTGGCAATTTTAAATTAACACACAATAATAACTTAGAAACTTAACAACTTCGAAAATTAGCACCAGAGCGACTTCTTTTCCTTGAACTTATCTTCAAAATAGGCAATTAATACATCTTCATTAATGTTATCCACTTTTTTATGGGAGCGCCATTCGATTAACATATTATAGGCCTTTTCGTAGCGAATTCCGGATTTCTGTGGTAGCAAGTTCGCCGTAGCAGCTTCAACTAGCCGTGAAATCTCCATATTTTTGACTGACATTTTGACTGACAACTTCAAAGTGGCGTTGCTTTTTTTTGTCGCTATGACATCCGAATTTTCATAACAATAAAAAAATTTAAAACATTGCTGGTGACCAAGTTGGGAAATTTTAGACTATAATTAATTTGTATTTAATCAAAACGGTTGTAGATAAAATAGTATACATAACTCGCGTGGCAAAGGTTTCTAGCACACTTAAGTGAATGAAAAGACTCGCCTGCGGCACTTTTTGTGGCTCGACTAAAATTGACGGCCGCACTGCGTTCAGCCGACAAACATTTAGTCTCGCCACAAAAAGTATCACTTTTACTCCTAATAAAACAATATATTACTACTATTTATTAAAAATAATTTTATTTTCCAAATCAAGAACTCTATGGATATTACTAATGACAAAAATGGTGTCAGATATTGGAAATGATGATGAAGATCATTTGTAATGTATTGTCATGTGTACGATGTAGGTATGTATGGGGTTAAGTATATCTCCCGATTATATTATATTTTGAGGTGGCAACCCTATAGCATATAAATACCTGCTATTATAATACTTTAATTATTGAACTAAACTAACTGTCAATACAATTTCTTCATTTCGAAACGCAGAGATTGATTACTTTGTCGCAAGCGCGCAACCCGTAAGTCATAAATAATCGAGCTGCCCGCCACTCCGACCTAATCGAAACTTATCTGTGATCGTTCCGTTCTCTATGTCCGAAGAATCCGACTTTGATCTGTGGCTACGATGACCGCGCCGGCATCGGCTGCCGGCCCGGTCTATATACATAACTAAGCGTGTCCGTCCAACCGTTCGATATCTCATTGTTGGGGCGACCTTCGACCCTCAGATAAACACGGAACTCGGACCGACCTACCAGAGATAACGCAGCTGTGGGTAATAATGAAGAATAGCAGTGGCCGCTACGTTGCGGCTACGATTGTAGTGTTAAGGGCAGGCTGGCCTTAATTATGGCTTTCGGCGATTCTCATTGCCAAGGATCGACCGCTCATTGGCAGCACCGGTAAATCCCGGTGACTCGGTTTGTGCTCGAAATAGGTGCGGTATTAGTAGACATTTTTCGGTGAAACTAATAATGGAAGCTTTCAAACTACGACACAGAGCGACACTGTGTACATCGCTTCTTGTTCCAACAGTGACACACGGCCGAACACAAAAAAAAGTTGAGATGGATCGTGTAGTGTTTCAGTGCTACCAACATTTATAGTCGATTTATTGCTTTAACGTTGGCAATAGTTTTAATTATTAATTTATTAGATGATTATCATTGTATTATATCATATTAATATTTCACTTACATTTTTCTTTATTTAACGTGATACAAAAATGGCTAATGACGGTGTACGTAATTGGTAATAAAGCGAAACAGAAATCACTTGTCCATTGCCTTTTAAAATAACGATGACTGCGTTTTACATAAAAATCAAAAAGGCTTTCCAACAAGCACCCGTACACCGTGTTCTGTCAACAACACCGAGAATATAATGACTGAGGACTCTGACGTCAGAGTGGCGTGACGTAAGCACAGCGAGGTATAAGCGAATTCATCTTCACCGCTTAACCCTACTTTTTCAGTGTTTGTTTACTTCGTACTTTAACAAAATTTTAGATGATTTCGAGGAAACTTTTTTAACAGTTCATAATAAACGGGCATTTCTTATTCAATATATTTTGAAATTTCTCTCAGAAAACGACCATCTACATAATGATATTAAATGTTATATTCATACAATTCATGAGATTGCAAAAATTGTGATTACCTGTACAGTAAATAGACTCGCTAAAAATTACTGTGGAAAATTAAACGACCGATTGGCGTCATGCAAAATTCGCAAATTGAATACTTTGATTATATAAGTTTAGGTAGTAATGGTATTTGCATTGAAATTTCGTTTTTCCATAATAAAATCGAATGGGGTACAAAGAAGGGCTCAGTTGACGACTGGTACCCTCTTTAAACCGAAATCCCTTCAAAAATTTCAAAAAACCTATTACTTTTGCGGTTCGCGTTATCCAACCCACAACGATGTGACTTCGGGTCTGCCTGCCTGTTGTGACGTCACTCGGCAGCCTCGAGTCCTTAGATCTCGGTGTTGTTGGTTCTGTAGTGTGACACAGAGTGGCACGGTGCTTCCTTGTTGGAAAGCTCCCAATAGGACTATATTTTTTGATCTTCTTTAATCAACTCATTTATTTACTATATACTCATATGACAGAATGTTTATTTGGGATCAGCAATGTCTCATTGCCTAAAGCTTGATAATTAAGGAAAAAGGGTAATTTCATTTTCCTTATAACTGCGATCTCAAATAAACATTCTGTTATATACTGAGGGGTCTAGAACCAAAGGCGGCAATCTCCATTTTTTGCCAAAATGAGTTAAATATATAGAACTATAGTTGTAAACACGCTTGAACGATTTAAATAAGAAAGGGGAACCAAATGCAGCAAAATCCCATTGAAATTCAATGTTCAAATTCGGGGTTACTTTCAAAACCGGCAATTTCCAGGTGTGAGTTGGTATCCAAACCGGCAAAGTCCCTAACAGCCAATAAGACGACCGCAATGAGATTATTTGACACGTTGTTTACTTTTCTTTGGCTTTAGTCTCATTTCAATCATCGCTTAGAGAGTGTGTTAGTTTTAAAAAACTGATTTTGCACGTTACACAAGATTATTGCGATTAATCGCAGACTGGATCGGTTGTCCATTGAGGCGAAGACTGTGATGTCCATAACTGGAAGGAAGCAGTTTCAGCAAATCGAACATCTACTGCCTCTTGGAATTTTAGATTTAGACAAGCAAGAAGATTTCACTTGACTCGCTGTAGAAGTAGTAACGTTTCAATAAGGGAAGAACCACATTATAGGAAATATCTTAATATCGCAAAAAGCATTTCCAATAAGAGAAAAACACCTAAATCTATTCGTCCAACATCAATTTATCGTTGTAATAATACCGTTAGTAATCTCAAAATAAATGATGTGAAAAAACTACTTGAAAACCACTTTGGAGGGAACTGGAGAGAGTTACAGCAGTTGGCGTTCTACAACGAAGTTATTGATGAAGAAAAAGAAAACCATTACATAAAGTGAACAAGGAAAATTCTTTAATAATTTAAATAATTATCAAATAACTTTCCAAGAAAGCTGGTTATACGTATTCAGCAACGCAAAATCTGCATTCACAATCGAACGGTGAATTATAGAAATTGTCAAGTCACCCCGACTCAAAATCTGCATACAGCTGTTTCGATCTTATTAGATCTCATCAGTGCAGCTTATTTGACTCGGAGTGAATTAATAAATCTCTAATTGTTCCCCAATACAAATCGTGGTCAGTAACACTGGTCGGATAACAATCCAGAGCGCCATCCCACCAAAGATATTGGGAAACAACAATTCACCGCTTAGACTGAAAATGCAGAAATTCGTCGCTCGAACACGTACCTCCTGATATGAAGATATCTACTCTACAACAGTGGTGTATATGATTCCAAGGCACACTAACATAGTGATTTAAAACCTATGGAAATACCCACGAGAGCGCGCTCCGAATATTCTAGTCGCTTAATACGCAAAATACAACAATCAAATCATGAAAAACATACTAGTCGACCATGGCCACAGAAAGCCTATTACGATCACACAAATTGCGAATTTGTTGGGGAGTTATCAGATGTTTTGATTTAGCTTATTATAATTACTGCTATCTGTTTATAAAATGAAAACCTTCTGTATTTTGTCATTGCTTTAACAAGTCTCTGGTATTTTGTTTTAGCTAACCGCATACATATTTAGAATCAAATGTGGCAATCTCCGAAAGTGAGAAGCAAAAGCGGAAAACTCCATTTTTTTATCGTTTTTTGAAAAAACCGTGAAGCATTCTTTGATTTCTCAAAAGTCAGTATATTTTTTTAACACTTATAATTAAATAAAAGTGAATAAAACAATCCTCAACCATTCCAGGAACCTATGAAGAGTTTTTTACCGTTATCCAAAATTCTTAAAAATAGACATTGCCGCCTTTGGTTCATATATATATATATATATATATATATATATATATATATATATATATATATATATATATATATATATATACTAGCTGACCCGGCAAACGTTGTTCTGCCATATAAATTATTTTTATCTATCTATCTTTCTATCTATTCATCTATCTGCCGATGTATATCTACCTATCTAACTATCTATCTATCTATCTAGATAGTTATCTGTCTTTCTATCTATCTATCTACATATCTATCTAACCCGACAAACGTTGGTCTGCCATAAAAATTATTTTTATCTATCTGTCTTTCTATATATTCATCTATCTGCTAATGTATCTCTATCTATCTATCTAGATAGTTATCTATCTTTTTTTCTATCTATCTATCTATCTATCTATCTATCTATCTATCTATTTATCTATCTACATATCTATCTATCTATCTATCTATCTATCTATCTATCTATCTATCTATTTATTTATCTACATATCTATCTATCTATCTGACCCGTCAAACGTTATTCTGCCATATAAATTATTTTTATCTATCTAAATAGGGGTTGATCGTAGAGGGGTGAAAATTTAGAGGTGTATATATTTTTGAATGCTGTATCATAAAAAAATAGAACAGAAAATGTTGTCAGAAAAATAAAGAAAAAAATTAAGGGGTGGACTACCCTCAACATTTAGGGGGATGAAAAATAGATTTTGTCGGATTCTCAGACCTAACCGATATGCACACAAAATTTCATGAGAATCGGTCGAGTCATTTCCAAGGAGTTTGACAAATAAAAAATAAGGGTTGATCGTAGAAGGGTGAAAATTTAGGATTGTATGTATTTTCGTATGCTGTATCATAAAAAAATAAAAACAAAAAATTTTGTCTAAAAAATAAAAAAAAATTTAGGGGTGGACTACCCTTAACATTTAGGGAGATGAAAAATAGATGTTGGCCGATTCGCAGACCTATCCAATATGCTCACAAAATTTCATGAGAATCGGTCCAGCCGTTTCGGAGGAGTATGGGAACGAACATTGTGACACAAGAATTTTATATATAAGATATATATAGGAAAGTATATATTGGTGTGTAAAAAGAGGGAAACACACGTGTTTCATTCCTCCCTGAAATATGTGTCAGGTAGGCGGTCAGCTTGAGTTTGAAATTAACTGCTTCTGCCAGATCAGAGCATATACTTGTATGTACAAGTACATAAATAATGTGTGGGACGGGATATTTATGGAACATAGGAAGTGTGGGTAGGGTTCAGAGAATTAATACTGGCCCAGCATTCGCCTTTTTACCAGGCGCGGATCGGGGGGTGGGGTAACTGGGGGAAGGTCCCCTTCAAATGGCCCGGGCAACACCTAATTGTTTTGATTGGGATCTACTCGATTTACCATTGCCCAAAATACTAGTATCTTTTGGCTTTTTGAATATTTAACAGTTAGTTTGCCATTAGCATCTGAAGAAGGTTGAGTTTCACCGAAACGTGCGTCATGCGTTATTTCTTTAAATAAATGTGTAAATTGTTATTATTAACCATTGTTTTAATATGTTCATTAATTTACACCATGTATCGGCCCAATCAATCCAAAATTCATTTTATCCATAAAAAATGAAAACGTTTGAAAAAATGTGTAAAAATTCTAGATTTTGGACATAATAATACTTTATTTACGAAATAAATCTAGATTCAGAGAAAAAATTCTCGGAAAAATTTAATGAGATTCCTAAATGAATCTCAAAATTGATAAATCAATGTATTGTAAAAGACTGCCAAACCTGAATGGACTGAGAAAGATGCTAATTTAGGCGGTCCAATAAATCTCCCGTTTATTGAGGTCAATTATTTTCATGTGTGTAAACGTTTGTTTATTTGCTTCTGATCAATGATATTGTTGACCAGGTATAAGTTACATTAATTTCATCAATTAGTTTTAATGAACTAGAGGACGTGTTGATTGAAATTCAGTGATTATTGTAAAATTAAGTTTGTAATCCTAAAGAAGATATATTTGTATATATCCTAATTTAATCGAAATCTTGTGTGGTTTGACGAAAAATAACCAACTTTTGCTTTAATAACATGTTTTAGGACGACTACTTACTAATGGCAGCAAAAAAATTGATTGGAATATGTATGTATTTAATTATAAAACATAAAATTTTGTTGTAGATTTTCAAATTTGAGTTTATTGTCAGAGGTTCCTTTTATATTCGACCTACTGATGATGAACGAAAAGTTCGAAACTGCGGTAAAAGATTTGATCTAGCCCGCGGTCCCTTCAGCCATCTTCTCAAATTACGTCTCCGATAAAAAAAATCGGTAGGTATTTGAAACGCTGTGCTTCCTATATAATGCGTATATAATCCTATATAATGCGTATATATAGCATTGCCAATGCTATAACATAAGTCTAGAAATATGTCTGTTTCGAGAACACCAGAAGGTGACTTACAAATAAATATTTGTAAGAAAATTCTTAGCCATTCGCTCTAAATTGCTAGGAATACAAACTTGATATAATTGAACTGCAATATAACAATACTCTTAAGAAGCTGTTTAACAATTCATCAAAGCTTAATTTCTACAAGAGTTTACTGAAGTCTCTATTTCGCAATTTGATGAAACAGGCTCAGAAAATTGTTTCGATGTTTGGGTCTTCATACATCTGTGAGCAAGTGTTTTCAATAATGAATCTCCATAAAAGCAAATTGAGGACTAAAGTGACCGACAAGCATCTTGATAAAATATAAGAGATAATCAAAGAACAGTCAAAATTTCATTTCATTCATAGACTCTATACGTGCAAACAATAAATAAGAAAAATGTATTATGCCCGCTTAAATATTTTAATTATTTTATATGCCCCTTCCCTGAATCCATTTCCTCATTCCTACACTAGAATATCGTTTATTTTTCACTTGTATATTATTTTTTGATTTTACCTTAGATACGGTTGCTATAAATATACTCATTATGCCCTAGGGCGTTATGAGAGGGTATTATGGATCATAACTCCCGCTAATTGTACGAGGAGAAATGAAGCAAATTCCAATTCATAATCCTCGTCGTATACGACTCTGGATTTCTCCGGTAATGAATTATTCGCAGCTTTGGCTGCATTTTCTATGATATTCTTGGGTAAATTCATTTTTAATTCCATTATTTCTATAAGACTACACAAAGAAAGCAGTTATGACATTCACTAAATATGATGACAAAAATATTCACAAACGTCAGAATATCAACAAATGACATGCCTACTATGAGAAAGAAAATGGAAAGTATAGGAGCAATGAACCGATTTTAAAATCGATTTTTCATTATAATAAAAAAAATTTTTTCGTGAAAAATAAAATCTTGCATGCACCACGTGCGTTACTAGATCCTAACGCCCATCGGGCGTTAGGATCTATATAACGCACTTGGTACATAAATAATTATTTCTGTCTTAAATATCGTTCTACATTTCTAATGATTCATTCAAAATCTCCTTTCGTTATTAAAAAAATCCATATAACCATGTACCTACCTAATTCGTTTTCTTTTCATGAATTAGATTCAGAAAGGCTGTGTACGAACGAAGTTAAAATATATGATCAGTATAAATAACTATTTACCTAATTGTACTGTATTGTTTGTGCACACAGCGCCAACATTATTACCCCACCGAATTGTGTTCGACTAATTATACAGTACTTCTGAATTTATTGCCATTGAGACGGAAACCTGGATATGAGATCATAATACCGTTATCTTCTTTTAATGGACGTAAAAAGGTATCATTTGCGAAGGACCGTATAGGAATTGGCTAATTTCGTTGGATTGTATTGCGTCTGTAATAATCCGAGATACAACGCGAATAAGCCGGTTTCAATTTATAGGTTAAGTAATTTCAATGTAGGAAAAAATTTGAAATTGAAACTAGACTTGAAGTACCTACGTATTAGGTTATTTATTGTTTGGATAGGTAGATATTCTTCTTAATGATGAAAGAATATACAATTTGGTGTTCAGATGTTCTTTTCGCTACATACTATGATGCTTGAATATCAGAATTAGTGAAATAAACTAACAACTTTTGAAAATAATTGAATGGAAAAACTATCTTTCATTTACCAAGTTTTTCGAGTGTCACTTGCAATAAGGGACTTCATTACACTAAAAATTCATCAAAAAAAAATATATTGAATAATTGAAAGAGTATCATTTGCATGGAATCTTAACTTATGCTCACGTGAAATTGAGGTAAAAAAATAATGAAAAAAATTGAACAAATAAACTTTCGAAATTATTGGTACGGAGATTCTTACGGCAGGCTTGGAGGAGATAGGGATTTTGCAGCGCGACCAAACTGAAAAAAAAGTGAGACTAACCGTAAGAAAAACATATAACGGAAGAGCAATGTACATGCGTCATTCTTTCTTTATCTTTCTCCTTCCGCCACGACTTATACATGAAATTCTTGACTAAGCACGTGGTGTATACTCACATTATAAATTCATTTTACTCGTAAATAAACAAGTTCATTTTCGTATAGTTTGTTAATCTTCATATGATATTAAATATAGAAACAATGGCAAGTGAACTAACGAGTGACTTAAATGAAATTGACCGTGATAATGAGTAGTGGAAAATTGATAAGCGAAATAAAATTAAATACGTAAGTATTAGTTTACAAATATAAGTTAATGTACATGGTTAATATTGTTTTTCTACAAGCGTGCGCTTTCAACCCTTTTCCCGCACGCATTTCAATTCGTAAAGAGTCACATTGCCAAACAGTGCGGGAAAAACCCCTGCTATTCCATTTCCGCACGCGTTTGCGTGCGGTAATGGAATAGCGGGGATTTTTCCCGCACGCTTTTATTAGAGAATAAACTGAATAATGATATGTCTCTATGCACCGAACGCCACCGACGACGTTACGGAAACGACATGTGAATTAACATAATATGTCATTAGTATGAAATTATTTGAATATATCAAATCGAATTTCATCGGTGTGTTAAAATCTCCGTTAAAATAAGCGCTTGTAGAAAAAATTTTGTTCCTAACTCGTGCGGAAAGAGTCTTTCCTGCACTCAACTGCTTACCCGAACTCCGCTTCGCGTCGTTCGGGTAACGGCAGTTTCGTGCGGGAAAATATCTCTTTCCGCACTTGTTAGGAAAATAACCATTATCTACAACCGTGCGTGAATCATGTTTTTACACACCCATATTAGTGCGGTAACTATTACTTTAACGCACTAGTACGGTAAAAATCAGTTTAACGCACTTGTGCGGTAAAAATCATTTTAACGCACTTGTGCGGTAAAAGTAAATAAGCGTATGGCATTATTGCCGGGGAGCCTACACATTATGTGCGGTATTACGGCGCCGGTTGCCTCTTTATCCCTGTTTTAGGTAATTAGTAATGAGGCGTACTAACCCAGGGGGACCGACGGCTTAACGTGTCCTCCGAAACACGGTAGCGGTGGTATAGAAAATTTGTTGGTTTGTCGTGGAAGTCGAACCCACGTCCTCTCGATTGCTAGTCGAGAGCGATGCCACCTGAGCCATCGCCGTTACACTAGTGCGGTAAAAAAAAATTATTAAACAAATTTTTGTTGAATTTTTATTGAAATGGTTTTTATGGAAGCACCATTCGATTAACATATCATAGGCCTTTTCGTAGCGAATTCCGGATTTCTGTGGTAGCAAGTTCGCCGTAGCATCTTCAACTAGCCGTGGAGTCTCCATATTTTCGACTGACATTTTGACTGACAACTTCAAAGTGCTTTTTTTGTCGCTATGACATCCTAATTTTCATAACAATAAAAAAAGTTAAAACATTGCTGGTGACCAAGTTGGGAAATTTTAGACTATAATTAATTTGTATTTAATAAAAACGAACAGTTGTAGATAAAATAGTATACATAACTCGCGTGGTAAAGGTTTTTAGCACACTTAAGTGAATGAAAAGACTCGCCTGCGGCTCTTTTTTTAAAATTCACTTAGCGTGTGCTAAAAACCTAGTTACCACACTCATTATGTAATATACTATTATACAATACATGTGTACGTACTATGTATTCTACACTCTCAGTACATTATTTATTTTATTTTTATTATTATTATATTAATAAATATATTATAATGTCGAATCCGAAGGAACTTCGTTCCTAACTGGTGTCCCATGACACCACATCTTTTTAATCAAATGAAAAAAAAAACACTTAGGTTGATTCCACTAGAATTAGTTTAATACATATGTTTTGGGCTATTAGGCCAGTCAGTTAAGACATTGAAAATCGAAAATTTAACAATAATTCCAAAAGTTTTTGAACTTCAGTCAAGTGAATTCTACATAAAGAAAGGAACAAATCTCATTTTGCAACCTTTTATGAAGTCCGGAATATTGTTAAAATTGCAATAATAATGAATTCTGCCTTATGCTGGTGAAAAAAATTCCAAAATTTCTGCAAACTTGGAGTATTAAATATATTATATCATATCACGTATCAAATTTGCAACAAATTTAAGGCTACGAAACATTTTTTTATTCAAAATTAACGTTTTTTTTTGATAAACTGACCAAAAAAATTTCAAAACTTCTGCAAACTTGACAGATACTTCGGAAAAACATACCGAACGGTTGTATAAATTTGCAACCTTTCAATTCGAGGTTATTTTTTCGAGCAAGATGGTCTCGAAATAATTACAAACGTTTTGGAACTTGGTTGCAAATTTAGAAAACATCTATTCTGATGCATTTGAAAATTTGCAACCTTGTACGCGGTCCGAAACATTATGCAATTTGAAAAAATATAAAAATCAAAAATCATATTTATGCAAATTGCATAAAGTTCCGGACCGCGTACAAGGTTGCAAATGCATCAGAATAGATGTTTTCTAAATTTGCAACACATTACATATGTTGTGTGTACAGTTTCAACACTTTTGTAATTATTTCGGGACCATCTTGCTCGAAAAAATTACTACGAATTAAAAAAATTATAAATAAACATGTTCCGGTCAACGTAAAAGATTGCAAATTTATACAACTGTTCTGTATATTTTTCCGAAATATCTGTCAAGTTTGCATAACTTTTGAAATTTGTTTTGGTCAGATTATCAAAGAAAAACGTTAATTTTGAATAAAAAAATGTTCCGTACCCTTAAATTGTTTTCAAATTTGATACGTGACATGAAATAATAAATTCAATACTACTCCAAGTTTGCAGAACTTTTGGAGTTTTTTCACAAGCCTAAGGAAAAATTCAATGTTATTGCAATTTTAACAATGTTCCAGACTTTGTAACGGGTCAATTCACCGAGTGACTGTAGCCACTGCATTTTGTACTCAATTGTTCATTTAGGTACCGTGGTTTCATGCTTCACTTTCCTTTGCTCTATGATTAATGAGTTGCGCGGAACGAGAGTATCTAAGTAGAGCCGGATGAACAATCGCTCGTTCTTTTTGTAGCTGGTTGCCGAACGATTGACATCGTTAGCTAATAGAGTCGTGTTCAATATGAATTGAAATTGTATTCATATCTATTAAATATAGTATTATAGTTTATTAGAAATTTGTTAAGTATTTGTGGCGTCTGATAAGACGGTAAGTTGTGAGAAGAAATATATCTATTTCGTATTAATGCATTATCTTGAAAACCTGAATTGATTGCTTATTTCATTCTTCCGCCATTTCATTTTTTTTTATTTACCTATATAAAATTATTTATCTTTCTATATTGAAATAATCATCGCACATTTCTTAATTTAAAATATTTCTAATTCATTTGCTTATTTCATTCTCTCAATTTAACACAAGATTTTTGTAGGTTAGCGATGGCAAAATTTCACGTGATCATACCTTATGTTCAGTTTAATGTTGGAACATATGCTGTCTTTCTTAGCATTTTTGCTTGAGACAAATCTAAATGTGAATTTGAATTGGCCATCGATACCCTACAGATATTCTTGGAGCCTATTTAGTGTGAGATTGTATGTTGATTTGCCCCGAATTATTTTAGCCACTTGGTCAGGAGCTAAGAAATCACTTGGTTGGAGTTTAAAATTCACTTGGTCCGAGTTTGAAGTCCACGTTGTCAGGAGCTGAAATTTACGTTGCCTGAAGTTCAAAAGAAAAACCACCTTACCACCTTATCTGAAGCTACCAAGAACTTGGGACGAGGATAGGGCAGAAGACAACAATCCACCCAAGGAAAAAGTCGACAATATAAATTGAAACATAAAGATAAGTCTCATTTATGTAAAAAGTAAAGGAAAACAGTAAATACCTTTCATTTTACTTCGTTGTTATTCCTGAGAACGACACAGAACCCATAAATGTTAACCAATCTCCCTGCTAGCCAGGTCATAAATATCTCTTTTTTCAAAAGGGAGGCAGGTTACAACTTCGGAAAAGGTTGCAAAAATTTCATAGTTTGTTTTTATCTCTTTCCCTACCCTAAACTAAAGTTTGAAAACATTTGGAATTATTGTCAATTAATTATCTAAACTGACTGGCCTATATTAACCCATCAAGATTCGATGACAACCAAAATATTTATCATCAGCTCCTGATAATGAATTAATAGCCCGAAACATATGTCGAATAAATTAAACTAATTTTAGTGGAATCAAGACAAGTATTTCAATACATTTGATTAATCATTTTGAATGTTCTAACACTTTCAATAAAATTACGTTAGGCCTTATGTTTTGAACAAAAACTCTGCTTATTATTTCATGATTTTGTCAGCTTAATTGGCGAAACGAAATCATCGATTGAACAGATTCGCTGCAGTGTTGTAAAAGATATTTTCCATTGATTGCATTAAATAAATAGAACATACGCTATCGTTTGCCGATCTAACTTCGCCAATTGAAAACTATTTGAAATTCGCAATTAGAGCAGAGTGTATATAAACATTCGATCGTTAAAGTAAAATTATAGAGTGAATAATGGAATGCTGAATTCAATACTTTAATTAACTGAAAATAATTTAAAATAATGTGAAATATATAATAAAATCACAAATAAATCTTTGAATATGGCTTCTAATTATTAGGTATTAGTTTCTACATAATAGAAGTGAGTACAAGATGTACATAATAATAATAATAATAATAATAATAATATATTCATACAGCTGCCATTTAACAATGGATATACACGTCATTCAAGAATATAAATTACATCAATATAAATAGCATTAACAATTAACAAGTATATGTGTATATGTGACAAGACAAATATATACAATCACAAGAAATACAACACCGATTCACATTAAGTACTCTGACGTCGAATAGTAGGCTCCGTCCAAAAATATATTTTTTATTTTCCTTTTAAACGCTGTTATTGATAAATTCTTAATACTATTCGGCAAGCTGTTCATGAGTCTTTTTCCAGTATACATTGGAGAATGTTCAAATTTTGTCGTTTTATGAACATCTAGTACGTATTTATTTGATCCTCTCGTTGAATACTGATGGTAATCCGAATTTTTAGGGTACTGAAGTTCTGTCATCTTTATATATGTTAATAGTTTATACATGTAAATACATGGAAGTGTTAATATTCTATATTTTTTGAAATATGGTTTACACGACTCTTGTTTTTTCAAGTTGAACAGCAATCTGACAATTCTTTTTTGTTTTATAAAAACCTTCATCCAATGTACACTGTTTCCCCAAAGAACAACATCATAATTCAAGTGACCGAAAATTAGTGAGTAGTACACTGTCAAAAGAGTGTGCATGTCATACACTCGTCTCAGCTTATCTATAACATGGTAACCGACACTCAACCTGCCACATACGTAATCAATATGATTTTTCCAGTTTACCATGCTATCAATACGTAATCCTAGAAAAGTTGTTTGTTCCGACAAGTTCACTGACGGCAAGTTTATGGTGCATTTAAGATGGCTGGAATGGAAATTTAAGCAAACTGTTTTATTTAAATTAAGTATTATATTGTTCAATCTACACCATTCCGCAAAGGCATCTATTGACCTTTTTAGTTTAATTTCTAATTCCCCAGGAGTCCGAGCCGAGACCACCACCGATGTATCATCGGCAAACATAATAATGAGACCACCAAGCAAATATTCTGGCACTTCGTTGACGAATAGCAAAAAGAGTAGTGGTCCCAAAACAGAACCCTGCGGAACACCTATATCTATATCATGAGCTTCAGAGACAAATTCGCCTATTTTCACACATATTCTTCTATTATTTTAAATGATCTCAGAAACTTGGATATCTTCCCTCTAAAACCATAACACTGTAATTTTTCAATCAACAAATCCCAATCCAAACTGTCAAAAGCTCTAGACAGATCGAAAAAGAGAGAGACACATATAATTGTGTTGCTAACAGACTAATTAAAATTCCGCACATTCAAAAATATAACATGATTGTTGTACAAGTTTACGACTGTAAGAAATAGATTAATTCTCTTTAACGCATGTTCTTGAGTTGGGGCTTCTAAAACAACAGACTCTACGACTATATGTGGAGATATAATTAAATTGTGTATCAAGGATCGGTACAGGGTCACTTGTTTCATTCATCCTTTAAGTATGTGTGGTATTATTATTATTAATATTATTTAATATGGGGTTAGGGGGAAGTCGGTGAATTGTGCGCACCTAAGAAGCCGGGTTGATATTTTCTTGAATATAGCATCTAGAATTCTGAATTTTGGCATAGATATTCTTCATTGTATATGGTATAGCACCAATGAATTAAATATCACAACAAAATATGTTCTGAGCTTGAGAACGAAATAATACATAAACTGACAATGCGCATGATTATCCACCCTATGCGGGTAATTGTGCGCACCAGTCAGGGTAACTGTGCGCAACCAGAAATCTGTAAATATAGTATGGTGTATCAGGTATAATTAAAAGAAGCATTACAGAATACATATAATATTTGTTAGAACATCAACAAAATATAAAAAAATTGAAATTTAGGTTCAAAAATCACAGTCATATCCTTAATAGCTTTCAGTGGACCATAAAATGCTAAATCTAAAGCCTGTGAGCAATGAGATGTATGTGGTAGCATGGCTAGCAATTCAATCTGGTTTTGCTTACAAAATTTGTAATTTTATAGCTAAATTGTTAGCTACTGCATAAGAATAAGCTAATCGCAGAAGTTCATTTCATGTGACACCATAAAAAAGTTTTGCCATTTTTAGTACGTGACTCGCTAAACTCTTTTCTTGGACCTGTGAAAAAATGGGATGTGGACCCACTAATATCACATCCTCCATCATATTCATCTTTCTTTATTTTGCGAATTGTATATTCTGGTATTAAAACTTCCTTCCGTCATCTCTAACTGCTCCGTCATTTGCAACAAATCACAAGACTTTTTTCATTTTGTCTGCGTCCCAAGAGGCTTTATTCGTTTTGCGGGTATATTTTAGCATCTGAAATTATTCAAAGAACATTTTGTTTCATACTGAATAACAACAAAAACTTCTTACTCAAAAAGTTGGCTAATTGTACGCATGGCGCACCATTATCCGCCATGGACCTAATGCTTATAAAAATTCACCAAAATAAAACTGGAGGTTCTTTACCTTAGATGAATCGTTCCTGCAATAGCTAGAACCACGTTGATTATTTTAGTATAATTACCCAAACAAAAAAGTCCTCATTAACATTTTCAATCTTCTTTTCGCACGCACAAAAGTTAGAGTAAACAACCAAAATAGTTGTCAGACACGATGACAGCCGCGTTTGCCGCGGAAATTGCCCAAATGGCTGCGCAACTTTAACTATCTTCTAAGAGATGGCACGAAGTGTATAAATTCCAATAAATGGTTGACATTTTCTACTACTAATATGCTGCGCATCATTAGCCGCCGCGCATGATTAACCGACTTCCCCCTACTCTGCACCGCAAACGTGAGGTACATCAGATTTGTTCGCACTACTGCGCCATCTATAGCTCGCCTTCTAGTTCCAGAGTAATAATGAACTCAAATACATGGGAAGGCTTCAAGGAGGTTACGTCCTCACTCCTGCAAGGTTCTTGTCAAGAGCATTGTTTCCGTTGGCTTTCAATGGCTAGGCATTCTATAACCAGGTGAAAAAGAGTTTCCCCTTTCTCCTCACAGAATCTACACTCGTCAGGTTCTGACGAACGTATTCTCGTCAGATGCTACCTGAGACGACAGTGTCCTGTAAAGAAGCCCGTGAGGAGGTATAATTTGTTCTTACTGAGATCTAGATATCCTTTGGAGCTTGCAGTTTCATAGTTCCGCAGGAACTTTTTGGAGTGGTCCATCCGTAGAAGATTTCGCCAGAGTGTTTTTTTTCGGTTTCCTGCTTCTCCCAAAACTCTTTCTTATAGATGCATTTTCTTATACCACAGAAAGGTTCTGGATCAGGAAATGGCGTTCATACTTCCTTTCTGGTAAGTATATCAGCCTCTTCGTGTCCTTTGATTCTTGAGTGACCGGAAACCCAGACTAAAAATACTTTGTTATTCTAGACTATTGCAGGTAAGTGGACTGTTTAAAATTTGGGGAAGGTAGCTGCCTCAAGCATAGCATAAGTTAGACTTCTAAGTACGAACAAATTGAGGATGGGTGTGATAGAATCATTTATGAAAGAAAGGAAGTGATATCAGATTCGTATGATGAAAACGTACAGCAATCGTCTTCCTAAATTTAAGAGCAGTGACTTAGCGACTCCATAAGAAAACTTCTGAGAAAAACTCATGGTAGACCAGTTGATTTCGGGGTACGAACCAGAGGTCTCTCCAATGCTACTAAACGCCAATGACTGCTTAGTTATTACCTCGGTTTCCATATTTTGATTATCTACTCATTATCTCAGGGCACGAAGTTTATAGAGCTGAAACTTTGCCAATTGCATAATATTAATTGATTTTTGCTTCATGAAATGTTAAGGTTAGATTTTCAGTGACCTTGGTAAACAGTTGCTGCACGATTTGATTTCGATTAGTGGAAGTTCTACTAACTGAATATCTTCCTAACTCCGTATAGAATTGAACTGTGTTGAGTTGAAGTTCATTCCAATATTAGTTTGAATTTGGGCGTACTTGAAAATTTGGGGGATGTTTTTGACGAAGTTATGAAAAGAATAACTTTTAAATGATATCTATCTAAATAATCATATTTATTTGGGTAAATTTCTCCCACCGTCTCTATTTTTACGTAGATATTTCTAATTTTGAACTGATAAGGCCGATACTTGATGTAAATTAATAAACATGAACAGAAGATGAAGTTTCAAAATTAGCTCACCTCCACATGTTCTGCAGATTGAGTTAGAGCGTTGAAATTTGGTACGTGGCTTGAGTTTATGTTGAAATATGATACTTTGTGAGTTCCAACTTCGCGCAGAATATTCCATTCAAATTTTCGTTTTTGTTCGCTATTAAAGCGTGGTTTTTTAAACCATAAGATCTTCGTGACGAAACTGTGCTGCTCACGCATTGTTTTTTTTTTCAAAATTGAATATTGGATGCTGTTCAATTTAGAAATAAAACAGGACCACTTGGTTTTTAGAGATTCACACTTGATTTAATTACGTTGAGATGAACATTCAGCTCAACTAAGTCTTCTTCATGTAGAGGAGAAGACTGTCATAACGTGAATACTTCAAAAACTGGTGTTCTTATTTGGTTTTTAATGGAGTTTTTAATAGTTTTTTTATTGAATCTCTAGCCGTTCTATGCGTAATGATGAGAAAATCTGACTTGGAAGCTGTAAAATTTCGTAAAATACGACACAGCCTCAAATATAATAATATATAATGCTACTTTACGAGTTATCGTAAAATATAAACGTTGCATGAAATTTCAATATTGGCTCACGAGGAATTTATCGTTGCATAAATATAAAATGAGGACATTCGAAGATAATTCCATGCTTTTAAATTACATAAAAGTATATTTCTCAAAGAAGTTATTTAGCTGGTAAATAGCAGTATAGTCGTTCAAGATCACTTTGTGTGCCTCATCTTGGAATCACCCCACTGTGTGTTGAAATTGGTTCAATAATCATAGCTATATTTTATATAATGCCAGTCTTGCCGATTGTGCTGAATTATTATTTTTTGATTAAAATTGATCGGTCAATAAAATTCTAAATGTTAACAGTACTTTAATATGGTTATAAATCTGTTAATAAAGGAAACATATATTGCTAATTGACAATTTTCACAATAATGCCATCATTAAACTTATTAACTGACACTGTCCATAAAATAAAACAACAAATTGATATTTGGAACGTGGTTATTCAACATTTCATACACTGTGTGGTGTAAAATACTTCTAACTTTTATTCTTAAGAATAAGGTTACCTATATTAAACATGCATTTTAATAAACTTTATCATTGCTTTCATCTTTATATCAAAATTATATCCTGAATTTTTTCAGTTCCAACACATATGTCTCACAATTTTGCAGAAATGCAACATGAGAATATATATAAACACTTCTAAATTGTAAGAGCTTCAAGGTTATATCAATAATTCAATCATAAAGAAGTTTGTAAAGATATTTGTGTTCAAAAATTCAGAATTTAATATTGTAAAACCATACATATGGATGAACGCCGGTGTGCTTCATGGGTCTATTTTGTCACCGACATTTTTCCTTATATATATTAATGAGCCTTAGTAGACTTAGTGACTAGTTACGCGGGCTAGTATTTGGGAGGTCCCAGGTTCAAACTCTAGGTTCGACTGGTCCGCCATGAGTTGTTTTTAGAGAGAAAGAGAGAGAGAGAGAGAGTAAGTCACTTATTGCATACCTACACTTCCTTTCTTCCAAAAATATTCTTCATTTCTTCAAATTCAGTAGAATTTGAGGATAGAGATGATGAAGGTAGGTTAGTACTAGTGTTTTTAAGTTTGATTAAGGTGCTCTATATAAATATGAAGATATTAGTATAATCTCAGTGTAATGATATAGATTAAGGGATCATTTGAAGTGGAAAATTTATAATTTTTTGAAGTAATCTACTATATGTTCGTATAATGATAAGAGATTAGACTGAATAACTGAAAAAACAAATTTTTCAGAATTTTCAATTTTGGTTCATACAAAAAAGAAGTAATTTCAACATCAACTTTCCTGACAAAAACTAACAAGAATTTCAGGATACTATACCTCTACTGATGCAATTTTTCGAGACACGAACATAATCTATATTTGATCAAATTAAGTTACGACAAACCAATCATGACTAATTAACAAAACTAAATTTGAATTTACTACGTTTATTATCACAAAATATTTTGAAAAATATAACACTGCGATTGCAATTTCGGTCACTAGACCATCATCGGGCAGATTGAGTTAAGAACTGAATACAAAATAATTATAGATTTGCGCTTACGGGTGGGAAAGGATTACTGCAGGTACCTAAATAGACCAGAGGAACATATTTCAAGAAGGGCTAATCGAGTGAATTTCACAAATTGGTACAATACAATGTTCTTAGAAAAGTCATTATTGTTTAAATACACTAAATATAGGAGAATATATCAAGTCAATCTGGTCGTTCAGCAAGATATCTTTTGCATTATTATTGAGTTTAAAAATTTCTGATGATTCTAAGTAAGTAAGTTTGGTTCCTTTCGGTAATTTGTGCATGATTTGAAAATTATCTATTTGTGGAAATGGGTGGTGGTTTTCACGGCAATGATTTGAAAACGTTGAATCCGTTTTATTTTTTTCGATATATATAGAAAACCAACTTTCACGGATATATGTATTCCGTCGGATTCAAATCATCCTCTTTCCCATAAACATTCAGCTTATAATTCAATGATCCACAGAGCGTTTTCAATTCCATTATCCGTAACAAATTTAGGGAAAGAAATTTCGACTATAAAACTAATTGCGTCAAATAATGGTTTTCATACAAGTTTGATAGATAAAATAATAAACAAGAAACGTAATCAACTAGCGTACAACAGCATATATCCCCAATTAAAAGTAGAAAAATCGGAAAAATTCACATCTTTAACATATTTTGGTCCTCTAACAGAAAAAGTTGCTAATGTCATACCTAAATGTAATATTCAAATTGCTTTCAAACCTAAGACAAAACTCTCAGGATTTTTATTCAATGACAAAGATATCACTTCAAAATTTGAAAGTTCAGGAGTTTATAAGTTGATTTGTCCTGTATGTAAAGGAGTATATATAGGTCAGACTGGTCGATCGTTCAAGACAAGATTTAAAGAACACCAACAATCTTTTTTGAAAAATAAAACGGATTCAACGTTTTCAAATCATTGCCGTGAAAACCACTACCCATTTCCACAAATAGATAATTTTCAAATCATGCACAAATTACCGAAAGGAACCAAACTTACTTACTTAGAATCATTAGAAATTTTTAAACTCAATAATAATGCAAAAGATATCTTGCTGAACGACCAGATTGACTTGATATATTCTCCTATATTTAGTGTATTTAAACAATAATGACTTTTCTAAGAACATTGTATTGAACCAATTTGTGAAATTCACTCGATTAGCCCTTCTTGAAATATGTTCCTCTTGTCTATTTAGGTACCTGCAGTAATCCTTTCCCACCCGTAAGCGCAAATCTATAGATATTTTGTATTCAGTTCTTAACTCAATCTGCCCGATGATGGTCTAGTGACCGAAATTGCAATCGCAGTGTTATATTTTTCAAAATATTTTGTGATAATAAACGTAGTAAATTCAAATTTAGTTTTGTTAATCATGTTAAATTATCACGTAGTAACGACGGATTCCATCAACTATTTAATCATGACTAAGATTGAATATACGGATTAAGTTCAACATAAGTTTTTATTTTTGAATTAATTTGATAATAATAAAATGTTTATTTTCATAAATTTAACAAATGAATTATGAATAGCAATTTTGTTATATTCCTTTATTTAATTTCATATTGTCGAACGTTCTTAATTATTTCAATAGGTCTGCTATTTAGTACATAATATATAACGAAAGGAAGTTAATTCGGGATTTTCCCGATACCTCTCATATATTTTGTTTTTTTTATCATTTATGTATCATATTGTTGTTTCAACTGATATTAACTTTTAGATTTTTCAGTATATTTTTTGTTGAAAATGAAGTATTTAACTTTAATTGGTACATTATATTTCCCATTCCAAATTGTAATGTTAAGCTATATATCTTAACATTACAATAATATAAGGCCCTCAAAAATATAGCTTCCTTGATTCAAACATTAATTATTGTACAAGTATAAGTTTCATATTGAGATACTTATCAAATCGTAGCTTCAAACAGAGTCGAATAAATCATTAAAACGATAGCGATCATGGCAATGAAAACACCCAAAATATACAAATTGAATAAATAAGTATTAAATTGCTCATTATAATTTCGTCAGTTGTTCATATACGGATTATTGGTGAAAACAATTTTCTTTTGCTCCACTTTTAATGCCGCATTACGCTTTTTGAATATATTTCAATACTGAACGTCTTACCAAATTTGTGGAGATGCATTCAGGATCAAAACTGGCTCTATAAGAACTGGAGCAGATAATTACGTATGCTGCCAAGCTTGTCACGCATGTTTAATTCAAGTCACATACCAACGAACTCACCAGCTTATAAATTTGATCAGCGCTGTCCTTTGAATACACATCTTCTTCACTCGTGAATTAGGTGTAGGGTTAATATTCAACGTTTCGTTTTTTATGGGTAAAATAATACTTTAAATGTGATTCGTATGATAAATATCATTTGGAAGGGCCCAAACATGTACTTATACATATATATATATATATATATATATATATATATATATATATATATATATATATATATATATATAACCAGACAACCAGATTATCTCCGCGAGAACCTGAAAATCAACATATATATATATATATATATATATATATATATATAATATATATATATATATATATATATATATATATATAATATATATATATATATAACATATATATATATATATATATATATATATATATATATATATATATATATAATATATATATATATATATATATATATATATATATATATATATATATATATATATATATATATATATATATATATATATATATACCGGGTGTCCCAGTATACCTGTTCCAATGGATTATCTCAGCCATTTCGAAAGATGAAATTTTGAAAATTTCATGATCTCCAATTCGTTCAAGGAACTTTCAACTGGGAATAACGAAAATTGAAAGTCACATCCGGTTTGACCGGAGGTGACTCTGACTTTTTTGTTTCAAATAGCACCCTGTATATTTTTTACAACTATTTATTTCTACTAAAAATTATCTTTCCAACGATGTATCACACTTTGTATTTCATATTTGATTTGATGGAGAAAACGTGAATTGAAAGAATTGCAGTACGCTACGATATTTTGTGTGATTTTGATTTTGACTTCAATAACAATTGATATTTTATGAACAATTTTGCATTGACTGCAATAAAGACATAAACTCTCAAATTGACGCCAAATTTAGCCCATATTCTGTGAGATTGTATTACGTGTTAAATAGTTGCATGTTTCATACATATAATCGTCAATCATATTCATTACATAATGGACTACGAAATTACTAGAAAATGCGATTTGTTGAAAATAAAATTAGTTCCTTGGAATATCAAGTGAATTACACCAAATGTTTTTGTATTACTTTTAACAGATAGATTCAAACAAACAATGTCTTCCTTGCAGTTTAGTGCCACCTAAATGAAAAATTTTATGGTTTTTGCATGAACGTAAAATAAATATTATATGCTAACTCCTAATAAAAATAAGGTATAATTATTCATAAAATATCAATTATTATTGAGGTCAAAATCAAAATTACAAAAAATATCGTAGCCTGCTGCAATTCTTTCAATCTGAAATTTAAAATTACGTTTTCTCTATCAAATCAAATATGAAATACAAAGTGTGATACATTGTTGAAAAGATAATTTTAAGTAAAAATAAAAATAACAAAAAATATACAGGATGATATTTGAAATACAAAAAAGTCAGAGTCACTTCCGGCCAAACCGGAAGTGACTTTAAATTTTTGTTTTTCTCAGTTGAAGGTTCCTTGAACGAATTGGAGATCATAAAATTTTCAAATTTTTATCTTTCGAAATGGCTGAGATAATCCATAGGAAGAGGTATAGTGAGACACCCGGTATATATAGAATACATGCTTGAACAATAAAACCGTCAAGGAGAAGATGGTATACTAATAAATTAATGTATAAAGATATAAAGATAACAATAATTAGAAGTATTGATCATTAGCAACTCAAAACACCCCAATGTTGGAAAAGTCGACATCGGTGCCACCACGTTGAAAATACTAGACAGCCTGTTTCGCTCCTCAGTAGTGTCCATCGATTGAGTGGGCAACGATATCGATTTCACGTATCCATTTAATAGTTTCTTAGGACGGGACAATACTGAAAAGCTCGTTGAAGAGCGAAACAGACTTTCTTCGCATGTGGCACGGATGTCGAATTTTCCAATATTCTCCCTTGAAGGATGAATGGTATTTCCATATCGTCGGGTCTCGTGAAACTATTTCAAATAATTTTATTGCCTTCAACATACACGCTACGCCTATTTAGCGCAAATACATTTGTTAGATACTTCGATGATCAATAAAACGCTTGTTCCTTAACATGAATGTAATAACTGCTTCATTCTCCGCATTCTTGAATAGCGTGGTGTCATAAAGATAAAACGTGACGATAGAATAAATGAAATAAATAGAATAAATGTCACTCTCTTTCTAATACAGGCAAAAACTAAGTACCTTCAGGATTACCAATAAGATATTTTGATTAACTCCTCATATATGACATAGCCGAAGCTGGATCTCTCTAGCATACAATGACTTCTTCAATAAAAGCAAACATTAAACAATCCCTATATGATCCATTCCACCAATTCCATATTTCAATAACAGAAATTTCTCGTGAAGAATACAAAATCCGAGTTTAATTGCTTTACAAGATTTCAGACGGTGAAAGTGTATAATTGAAATAGCATTTTCATATAATAGTTTCTATTCAAAGGATTTTGTGCCGATATAGGAAGAGAAAAACTAATAAGCGCTCACTCAATAATATTTCGCTTAAAAATTATATCTTCATTACCTATCGTATTTTCTGCGAAAATAAGCGACTATTTCAGTGTATTGGAAGTGAGGAGCGAAAATGGTTTTTAAACCTTCAGGAATACCATTTTTTTGATGGTTTATATATATATATATATATATATATATATATAATAAAAAAATTTCCTTAATTTACATCAAAACAATACATACTCATCTAATATCACCTTGAGGTTAAAATTAATAAATTAAAGCAGCAATTTCACAACCATATTATGTTTCCAAAAATTCATAAATCAAAAACTAAATCTAGGATATCCACCTGGAGGTTTATTGTTGACTTTTATTTTCTTCTTTCATACCGGCTCATCAAATTCCTGCTTTATTTTATTAATTTTAACCTCAAGTCTCGGTAATAATAAGAGGCGAGTATGTATTGTTTTGATGTTGATTAAGGACAATTTTTGTTATTTTAGATCCCTAAAGAAGCAATAAATTAAATTGCTAAAGCTCGGAAAAGACAAAAAAAATTTTCAATCAATCCAAATTGTGAGTCAGTAGACCCCTACATAGTTCATTATTAAAATCCTACAGACTCTTATAAAATTTATATATATATATATATATATATATATATATATATATATATATATATATATATATATATACAGTGTGTCTACTATAAGGACTTACCACCCCTGTTAAATCGTTATTATTTGATCGATTTTGAAAAACTTTTTTTTGTTAGATAGGTATTAGAAATGTCCATCCAACAATGATAATAATTTTG
Organism: Cynegetis impunctata; assembly: GCA_030704885.1. NCBI lineage: Eukaryota > Metazoa > Arthropoda > Insecta > Coleoptera > Coccinellidae > Cynegetis > Cynegetis impunctata. The sequence continues at coordinate 742,374 of JARQZK010002170.1, read as the reverse complement.
GACTATTATCGTGACCAACTGCGACCAATTTTATTGACCCATATTTCAAGAAGTACTATTAGGGATTTTGTTTTACGAAAAATAGTGATGGATTCTGAATCAGAATCATTGGAAACATAACCATACCGATTTTCATCATCATAAAATACAGGGTGTCCGAAAAAACGAATTATTTTTTTTTTCAATATGTCATAAAAAAATGTACTATTGTGGTATTTTTGGAAAAAAACTAGTGACAAAATATTATTTAGGGTTGCTTTGAATATATCTGTAGAAATTTTTATCATTCAAATATACAATTTGTCTGTCGGAAAATTGAGTAAAATTGAACTGAGTTTTGTTGATACTTAGTACCTATAACATATTTTCTGTTGTACATTATTGGATGTCCCATATCGGCCTTGAGATTTTATGTTATAACGATTTTGTATAGAAACGAACAACTTGATAACTATCCAAAAATATCTAGAATCAAAATCGTCTAGAAATTAGAATTATTAGGTTCTCACAGTAACAGCATCGTGAACGAGTACTCCACTAAAGTGCTGTGAAAAATATTATGTTATTTATTAGCTGTCAATTAATGATAGTTAAGTAGTTTATACTGTTTCAAAGGCGTGGAAAACACGAAAAATGTCATATTCTTTACGAGAAAGAGTGGAATTATTAAGATTAGTTAGTGGTAGAACGCGTACTTTTCGTGAAGCTGCTAATGAATTCAACAGACGTCAAACACAACGTAACATTAACCATGTAAGAGATTTTTTGATCAACATGGGAATATTAGAAAGACTTCCAAATCAGCATCGTAATAGTTCAAGATCTCAGAGCCGCCAGACGTTACTTATTTTCTCAGCAATAATATCTATGGGATAAAGTAGTGTTCTTACGTACTTTCAGTGTATGGGTACTTGCTACCTTGGTGCTAAAGATGGAAAAAAACTCAACTCACTTTTCTTATTTTCTCAGTCTTGATTTTTATATACGATACTCAGGACACTATTTAAATACCTTATGCAAGCAGCCAGACCGATCGATCGTATGGGCCAAACATCCCGCCAGATACAAATAAAGAGTCCCTATGAGTATGACTCAACAAAGGATTCAAGAAAAATTACACCATTTCTTGTTATATACCTGTGATGTAGCCATACGCTAAATAAATACAAAATTACCTTTCTTGATTTCTGTATAAAATGATTTTCACTACGATATTTACTAAGAATAACTTGTCGACATAATTTTAAATTGGTTTATCATCATTTTTATGTTATTTTTTCTCGAGCTCCCTGTTTAGAGATAAGTTACCTTCAAAATCATGAATTTCGGTACAGATATGTATAGAGTAATCTTTAATAAGAAACCATAATTGCTTATTCTCAAAAATACAACAATAGTAAATTTTTTCAACATTCAACAAAAATAATATTTTTTTTTCGGACACCCTGTATACTATGATGACAAAAATTGGTACAGGTACGTTTCAAGTGATCCTGATTTATGATCCATCTTTGTTTTTCGAGAAAAAAAATCCCTAATAGTACTTTTTGAAATATGGGTCAGTAAAATTGATCGCAGTTGGCCACGATGACAGCCTAAAAATATAATTACTTCCTTCTTAGATGGACTTTTCATATAACTTTCCAACAAAAAAACAATTTCCGAATCGATCAAATAGTAACGATTTTACAGGGGTGGTAAGTTCTTATAGTGGACACACTGTATATATATATATATATATATATATATATATATATATATATGTATATACCTATATATATATATATATATATATATATATATATATATATATATATATATATATATATATATATATATATATATATAGGTATATATATATATATATATATATATATATATATATATATAGAGGGTATTTCTAAATTGATGCGAAAGATTTCAATGGGTGATTCTTTAGCAAAAATTAAGGGGGGTCTTTCATATACCTTTTTGTTCAACACCCTTTTCCCTCCAAGTTACAGCCCTTTGAAATTAGGTGAAAAAAATTGTTTTTATTCAATACATCCACTTTGGAAAAATTTAGAAGAATGAAATTTGGCAGATAACTGCTGCTAATAAAATGGCAGTTTTTGAGTGTTTTTGTTACCCTTAAATGTAATCACAAAGGGCTGAAAAAAACAACCCCTATAATATTTTGCATCAGAACTTTTTAACGCGCCTATATTTTCCTTTTTAAAAAATATATTCGAAAAGACAGACTCGTTCTGCAACTTTTTTATATTCTGACATTTAATCATAAAGTTGTTAGTTTGATCACAACAAGTTAGCTGCTGTCAAATGTCAAATAATTTGTTAATTGTTATTAGTAGTACAATTATTGTTCAATCCGCTCTAATTTGCAATATTCTTCAACTAAATAAAAAAATGCCATTCTTTCAATAAAGCTTTATTTAGTTGTGAAAAATGTTTGAAGTCATTATAAAACTGTCTAGAAATTAGAAATCAGCACAATAAAACTATTTGTCATATGACTTCATTTGACAGCAGCTTACTTGTTTTCTTTAAATAAATGATAACTTCTCTGTGAATTTATGGGAAGAGTCTGAGCAATATTTAATTTTTTTGTGATCAAACTAACAACTTTGTGATGAAAAGTCAAGAAATAAAAAAGTTGCAGATTGAGTCTGTCTTTTCAAATATATTTTTTAAATAGGAAAGTATAAGCGCATTAAAAGGTTCTGGTGCAAAATATTATAGGGGTTGTTTTTTTCAGCCCCTTGTGCTAACATTTTAGTATAACAAAAACACTCAAAAACTGCCATTTTACGAGCAGCAGTTATCTGCCAAATTTCATTCCTCTAGTTTTCTCCTAAGTGGATGTATTGAATGAAAACAATTTTTTTCACCTAATTTCAAAGGGCTGTAACTTGGAGGGAAAAGGGTGTTGAACAAAAAGTTATATGAAAGACCCCTCTTAATTTTTGCTGTAGAATCACCCATTGAAATCTTTCGCATCAATTCAGAAACACCCTGTATATATATATATATATATATATATATATATATATATATATATATATATATATATATATATATATATATATATATATAAATATATATAAATATATATATATATATATATATATATATATATATATATATATATATATATATATATATATATATATATATATATATATATATATATATATATATATATATATATATATATATATATATATATATATATATGTATATATATATATATATATATATATATATATATTTTTTTTTTCCGGTACATTTCAACAGCTCCAGCGGTCCCCATCGAAGCAAATGAGCTGATATCTGTGGTTATTCTTGATGTAAAACAAAACTATCAAAATTTGGGTTAATTCAGTCAAAATCTGCATGGGCGAAGAGTCGCATGGGCGGAAATGTTTCAAACCAATAGCAAATGATGTGCAAATTAATTATAATAATAATAATAATAATAAAAAGGCCTTTATTTCCTACAGGTAAAAAGAAAACCCAGTTACAGGAAAAATTCTTAAATAACTAAATAAAAATTAACAGAAGCGGCTTTAAAAATATTAGTATTACAATAACTAAAATTAACTTTTAAAAAAATTAAATGACAGAAAAAAGAAAGAAAAAAAAAATTACTTTGAGATATTAATACAATTATAACTTGAGAAACGATAAGAACTCAATATCACTTATGTCTATCTATCCAGATACTCCAAAAAAACTCGACTTATGGCTGAAAACGTATCAAAGTTCACATCGCAACTATCAGAAACCTCATTGAATAATGAACACATGTATCTAATAGGCGATTGTACAAGAGAATTGGTTCTTGGAGTGGCCAAGAAAAATAGTTCATTACATCTTGAGCACAGCCTAGGCACCTGAAATTTCACCATAGCCAGAAGAGAGGGACAGTCAATACAGCCGTGTAATAGTTTATATAAGAATTTCAAAGAGAGAAGTTTTCTGGTGACTTCAAGCGATTTAACCCCAAACCTGTTCAATAAGTTATCCTGATCAAAACCTCTTGAAGGGTAAACACCATCCTCTCTCCACACCAGATACTTAAGGAACCTCCGCTGCACTGACTCCAAATGATACTTGTGAACATTGTAGATAGGACGCCAAACCATACAACCGAAATTTAATCTGCTCTTCACTAAAGAATTGAACAACTGCAATAGAGTTCCCTTATCATGAAAGTGATTGGCATTGCGCACAATGAAACCATAGGTTTTAAATGCAGCCGAGAGCGTAGCACTTATATGAGGGACAAACGTGAAACGTTGATCAAACAAAATACCAAGATCACGAATCTCAGATACCTAGCCAAAATGCTATTTTCAACATTATAATCGAAGTGAATAATATTTTTCCTCCTGGTATATGTCACAACATTACACTTAGCAACATTAAGGTTCAGCTGATTTGAAACGCACCACTCAGACACATCATTCAGTCCCTCCTGCAGTCTCATGCAGTCCTCAATAGTGTTGATTTCTCCATATATTTTCAGATCGTCAGCGTACATGAGATTATGACCCTTGATGCAATCCAGCAAATCATTCACAAAGAGAAGAAAAAGAAGGGGGCCAAGATTAGAACCCTGAGGTATGCCTGATGCTGCCGTGAACCGAAATGACTGATGACCCTCGAATTCCACAAACTGACATCGATTATGCAGATATGATTTAATAAGTGAAACCAAACCGCTAGAGAAGCTAGATTTAGTTTTTAGCCTCCATAATAACTTTTGGTGACATACTCGGTCGAATGCCTTCGTAAAATCAGTATATATAACATCCACTTGAGAACCATCATCCAAGCTCTCCAAGACAAATTGCGACATGGTAACTAGATTCGTCATACACGATCTGCCGGACATAAATCCATGTTGCCCAAGTCCTATTTGCTTCTTAACTGTTGGATAGATATTGTTAAACAAAATAATCTCAAATAATTTGGAGAAATTAGAAAGAATTGATATGGGTCTGTAGAACATATCCGAAATTTATCTATCTAGGATTAAAAATTCATGCGTAGATTGATTTGATGCTAAGAAACTGCTTTTTAAAGTACAACGTTTTACTCTGCTCGATATAACGTATTCACATAGGAATTTCTTTTTTTTCGTGGTTTTATTTGATGCAAATGAAGTTAACGCCTTATAGGGGTTAGTTGATTTTTTTCAGCGCCGCAATCCATATATTTAAATTCAAAGCATTTTTGAGCATCACCAACACATGCCAATTTTAGTTAAAAGGCTTAAAAATTTGTAAGTAAATTCGGTTGTTGTTAGAGAGGTGTTATTTGGGGTTTACTAATGTTTTCTCACATTTTCGCAATTTTTATGTAGAAATTTCATATGTTTTTGCAGGTTTTCAAGCTTTATCATAGCTTCAGCCGCTCTAATTGGATTTGATAGTTAAGAATTTGTATATGAAAAAAAATAAAATGAAGAAAAATACGACCTTAATGAAAAAGTTCTGCTGTTACGCATTTTTTTCGTATATTTGAGCTCATATCAAGAATCTTTTTGTTGTTCAAACGTTTGCAATAAAAAACAATTCTCAATGTCCTTCTTCACCATTTCTGTCACTATTATGACTTGAAGGTTGTCTATTTGAGGAAATGTGCGAATATTTATAAACTCTTTAACTGAATTAAATATTCAAATAGAGAAATTAAGATGAATTTATTTGTCTTCAAGTGTTGCTTATCTGTTTCAGTGTTTTTCAATCACAAATTTCTTACGTTTGATGAATCATTCTTAGTGATACTAGTATAATTTAAGCATATTCAAATTTATAAGTACCTGAATTTAATAAACTATATAATTTATTGACATAGCTTTGGTTTCAACCTCTCTTAAAAAATTATTATAAAAATACCTTAGCTAAATAATTATCATATTTTGCAGCTTCTGAAGATGAGTTGAATTTATTTTCCGTACACATTCAGTATACTCGGATTAAAAACTATTTTATGTTCTTCCTCATCGAATACTCAATAATTTTGCAAAGTTAAATTGCATTTCATCGATAATTCATATTATTATTGCATACCTTATGATCATTCTCATTAAATCTCACAATTAATTTTGCTCTTGACATTCAGATCTGACTAAAAAAATTATTTTATATTATGCAAACTTCAGAGATCTACATAATATAAAGCCTGGAGAAGAAAAACGCGTGTGTTATTTTATGCAAATGAGTGTTCTATGACCTTCTGGTAATCAGCAATTTATGCTATAATTACAATTGTGGGATTAGAATCATAAATATTAAACAATTCGTTGATGGTTAGAGAAAAATGTTGAAATCGATATAAATTTTTGAAATCTAGGAGAGTTGAGAGCACAACTGGTTATGTTGAGAATTAGTTAGGTTAGGTTAGGCCAATTCAACTTCGATATTCCACATCAAGTTACCTACGACTATTTTTTGACATATTCACTTCATTTTACAAATATCCTAAAAGAAACTTCCTGATATGAACTGAAAAATCTGTCGTACCTGAGGAACTATAATTTTGAAGTAATATTTATATTTTCTTCAAAACGGTTCGCATAATTTCTTTTCTCTTTATTTCAGTATTATTTCTCATTTAAATTTCGATTGAGACATAACCACTAAGACAGCAGTTTCAGAAAAAAATTATCAATAATTATTTGTTTTCCAACACCTATATTGACATATACTTCAAATAATCCAGTAAAAATTTGCGTTGTTATTCAAAAGAATCAACTCAAAATTGTCATCTAACTTTAGTGAGTGGATTAGTTAAATTCACATCAATAACATATGTTTCCAACGAATAAGATTTTATTAATTTATTAATTTTTTCTCTCTCGTAATTTTATTGAGACTGCTTGTCCAAAATACACGTTTATACAGTATGAATCAAAAAATGAGAATTAGTGTCATTGAAACTCAAGAAATGTTCAGTCAAAACTAGGTTATGTATATTATGTCAGTAAAGAATCAAATCATGAAAAACATACTAGTCGACCATGGTCAATTTCATACATTACATAGAATGAACAAGGAAAATTCTTTAATAATTTAAAAAATTATTAAACAACTTTCCAAGGAAGCTGGTTATACGTATTCAGCAACGCAAAATCTGCATTCACAATCGAACGGTGAAATATAGAAATTGTCAAGTCACCCCGACTCAAAATCTGCATACAGCTGTTTCGATCTTATTAGATCTCATCAGTGCAGCTTATTTGACTCGGAGTGAATTAACAAATTTCTAATTGTTCCCCAATACAAATCGTGGTCAGTAACACTGGCTGGATAACAATCCAGAGCGCCATCCCACCAAAGATATTGGGAAACAACAATTCACCGCTTAGACTGAAAATGCAGAAATTCGTCGCTTAAACACGTACCTCCTGATATGAAGCTATCTACTCTATAACAGTGGTGTATATGATTCCAAGGCACACTAACATAATGATTTAAAACCTTTGGATATACTCACGAGAGCGCGCTCCGAATATTCTAGTCGCTTAATACGCAAAATACAACAATCAAATCTGGATTGTTATCCAGCCAGTGTTACTGACCACGATTTGTATTGGGGAACAATTAGAAATTTGTTAATTCACTCCGAGTCAAATAAGCTGCACTGATGAGATCTAATAAGATCGAAACAGCTGTATGCAGATTTTGAGTCGGGGTGACTTGACAATTTCTATAATTCACCGTTCGATTGTGAATGCAGATTTTGCGTTGCTGAATACGTATAACCAGCTTCCTTGGAAAGTTGTTTGATAATTTTTTAAATTATTAAAGAATTTTCCTTGTTCACTTTATGTAATGTCAGTAATGAACTGAGTTCTCAATTGGAAAATTGAAAAATGCTATAACTGCGAAATATTTTCAAAATAACATACTTTTCATAACACAGTATCTTGAAAACAATTTAAATATATACTTCAATATAACTAGCTGAGTTGACTTCTAACAAATAATGACATAATAGACATATAATATTCTATAATATTGAAATTAATTATCTTATTGAAGATTTCGAATTAAAAAAAGGTTTGTGGAATTCCTTATTCATAAGAGTTAATAATACTGCAAAGCGAATTTGGCTTCTAGTTCGGTGGTGAAGTTAAATGAGTGATTGAACACTCGACTCCGAAGAAGTTAAAATAAACTTCAATAAATTTTCAAAAAGGATATAAATGTTTTTTTGCTTATCTTCATCAGATTTAGTAACAAACTCCATATTGAAATACATCACAGTGCTTAGGTATATATTATCTGAAATGTTCTAATTGTATTTATTACAGGAGTTGTATTTATGATTCCCAGAACAGTATAACAGGTATTGACTTATTTGGAACTATTAAGAGGTTTCAAATACAAGGATATAAAACTCAGGGCATCCCTGATTTATATAGGTCAGACAGGAAAATCTTCAAAATAGAATCAAAGAACACGAAAGAAGTTATGTTGAAAATAAGAGCGACTTCCATTATTCCAACCATTCAATAGAAAATACACATGATTTCAACCTTGATTTTAAAATTTTACACACCGAAAATAAGTCTTGAAAATTAAATTTATTAGAATCTATGAAAATTTTAAAACATATATCTTCAGATATTTTACTCAATGAGCAAGCTGAACTTAGTAATTCACCGCTATTAAACTAGGTATTTGAAACCTCTTAATAGTTCCAGATAATTTAATACCTGTTATAGCGTCCTTGGAATCATAAATACAACCCCTGTTATTAATACCTATTAGTGGAACATTTTAGATAATATGAAAGCAGAGTAATATATTTCAAGAATAAGTTTTTAACTAAATCTGATGAAGACACTATGTTATCGAAACAATTGCCATTTATTTGTGAATATAGTGGAAATTAAGTTCGAATTAACTTGTTCTAATTTTTTAAAATGAATTTCCATAAATTTAAGGTTACTTCGATCGAAATAATTTCATTTCACCTCAGCGGTTTGAATATACAAACTGAGAAGTAATTTTAATTGGCCAGATAAAATTTTGGTCTGTTCCAACAGAGGTCGACATCTTTAAAGTGAATACAGCAGTTGACTGAAAATCACGCTTTTAAAAATCTGAGGTACTCTGAATCTAGGTTATCTTATGAACGTTAATGTGTATTATCTGTTCCCTACCGAATTTTTCAAGAATCTGAAATAACCGTTTCATGAGAGCTGTATTCCAATTTCGAATGCAACCTTCATAGCACACTATAAATATAATATTCATTAATACGGTCCAACAGATATCTATATCACACTAAATAATTTGAATAACCGAAACACGTTAAGTGCAGCATATTTTTAATTTGAATGCATTCATTAGATTGACAGTAATAAAGATTAAAGCTAATACATAATATAATTGGCGTATAATCATGTCATTTCATAGAGGCAATTTTGTTTTATCACACCTTGGTATGCTAAAGTAAATTGCGGACCTGGAATTATAATAGTTTCATATGTTTAAATTGAATCGGAAATTAGAAGCAGAAAGTCTATAATGAAACTTTACATCTGTAACTTGACAGCCGTTACATTTTAATTGAAATTTTTTTAGATTATATTCCATGTATTGAACTTCAGTGGGAATTTCCTTGTGAAGAAAAATGACAAAATTCACCAAGAATAAATTCATGAAAAATACATAAGTTAAACATAGTCCATTTTATATATCACATTATGTGAACAAGGAAAATTCTTCAATAATTTAAAATTATCAAACAATTTTTCAAGGGGGCTGGTTGTAAGTATTCCACGACGGAAAATTTGCATTTAAAATGCAACAAGAAATTATAGAAGATGCCAAGTCACCACGACTCAAGATCTCCAAACAGACTTTCGATGTTATTATACATATTCAGTGCAGTTTACTTGACTCGGGCTGAGTTGATATAATTCTTATTGTTCGCCAATATGAATCGCGGCCAAAATACTATATAGATAACAACCTAAAGCGCTGTCTGCCAAAGATATTGGGAATCAACAATTCAGTGTTAATAAAGAATTCAAAATAATGAGGAAGTATTCGTTCTCGTCTTTAGGTTTTTATTTCTGATGTTTAGATCTTCAAAAGAATAGTTGAATTCTTATTGTTGTCTAATTGTTTTCTCGAAGTTAAATGTCAGTATGCATAATACTGTTCGAGGTCTGTATTTTATATTTGATGTCCACACTTGTACTTTAGATAAAACTCTATGCAAAGTCCCCGCTGGGTTAGTTTAATGTGTTCGTTGGCAGACAATAGATCGTAAATGCTGACGCTTTCTTTCACTGCTGTGATCGAATTTGTTATTTATGTAGATTCAGGTCCAATTGAAGTTAAACTTATTTCTTGTTGACTATTTACTCGAAAATTGGAATATATGTATGTAGTCTTTTTACGTAAGTTATTGGAAAAATCTCCATATCTGGTCTTCTTGTAGCCTCACTCCATATATATATATATATATATATATATATATATATATATATATATATATATATATATATAAAATCAAGTACTAGGACATTTATATAAAACTAATAAAACAAACCTATATATATATATATATATATATATATATATATATATATATATATATATATATATTGCCGTCGAGTCACCAGACGTACAGCAGCACTTGAAAATGCCAAATGAGATTTTGGCGAAACGTCGTGAAACAAACGGTACTTCTCAGCGCGAACAAAACTTCCGAAATCGGATTGAACCCCGGAATCTTTCTCTGATTCATTCCACCATCCGAGAAAACATACGATATAACAATATACACTCACCGGCAAAAAAACTCGCCCCCTAAAATTTTGCTGAAGTTCGTTGTCCAAGAATATTTGCAATTTTTCATCGATTTCAATTATTTCTACGCCAAATTGTAGATAAATTCTTTGGTATTAAAACAAACTCCAGAAAAGTTTTCCAAAAATGTCGATAGCTTATTTATACAGGGTGAAAAAAACCGTGTATTTGTAGTCCAATTTCTCAACATCCTGTGGAACAGTTCGGGAAATTTGTAGAGTTTACGCTCAGTTTGTTACATAGACCATCCTTTTTGCCATCTTTCAGTTTTTATTACACCTTGATATCTTGATTTCTTTTGAAGAAACACATATCCAAATAAAAGCCTGGAATTTAACAAACACGCCAAGCTCGATTAAGGAACAAAAACGGAGGGGGCTTCTGTCAGATTAATTGAGTAGGCGTATGTCAAACTCTCGTCAATAAATTTCATTTTTCAGGAAGCTGTAGTTTCTTTTGCTCCATTTGTTGGAGATGACTTCATTTCAATGCACGACAATGCAATACCGCATGCAGCAAATATTGTCAACCAATATTTGAATGAGGTTGATATTCAACGATTAGAATGGCCTCTATGTAGCCCGGATCTAAATTCGATTGAAAATGGGATGAAATTCAAAGATACATTCGTCGTCGTCGTTCTATTCTAGCCGAAACACTTGATGAGCTGCGTTCTGCATTGAAAGCTGAATATTATGCAATTCCTCAAGATCGCATTATTCGTATTATCAATTCGTTACTATTGTCGCTAACTACAATGATGAAACCTCGAATTGTTAATACAGACCCAAAATAACCATGCAAATTTTTGTTTTTGTCAGGATTCAAACTTATAAATTTGTAATTACTAGTACAACCTGTAATTCAGTGTGATAAATCTCCATAAACAAATATTAGTAGGTACAATCGGTCATAATTATGTTCTATTTACTTCAGAATCAATAATTGTATTGTTTATTATAGCAAATTATTTGAATTTCAGCAGACTAGTTAAATTGCTACAAACATCAAGCATTTCAGGGCAATTAAGACTTGAACTGATAGAATTCTAGTATCATGTTTCAATATAACAGCACGCCTTCTGATATTTTTTCACAAAAGTGGTATCAGTAAACCCATATTTATAATAGCCATATTGCTTTGTGATGATACATTAATACTTTGCTTTTTATTATTATTTTTTCAATATATTATTCCTCACTTAACTGTAAATTCATATGTTTATTCAATATTTGCCTTTGTGCTTTCGACTCCATGACTTCAGTATCACGAATTGTTCAAAACATATCCAGCAATAATTTTTTGTGTTATCATCAATAATGTATAGATTTTAAGCTCTTTGATATAAATTTAAAAAAGGATGAACCATATATTTATTAAGGTTATGGTAAATGTTCGATGCTTCAAACCAATTTGTTCTTAATTTTTATTTTTTAATATAATATAAGAAATTCGCATTATAAATTATTTTACTTATATTCATTACCTTCGTCAGAAACTATTTTTGTTATAATCACGATCTTCTTGAGAATTATTTATTTATATATGCATTATGTGATACAATGCATAACCATTGAGTTCATTTCCAGTTATTCTCTTCTTCAGTAATTACTATGTGAATTTCAGTAACTAGATCCTTTTTTCATTAACAAATCATTTATTAACAATATTATATTATTTAGGGATAATATGTTCGTACTCTTTTAAAACTGAGTAAACATTCTTTGTTTTTTATAACTATTTTTTCTATATAAAAACAAAGTGTACTATTTCTCGTTCACTTGAAATAGTCGCTTATTCATGAATATGATCAAAGAAAATTATACTGACTTCAAATTATCCACAAGATGAGGATCATCCCATCAAATTGAACAAAGAATCACTCCATTCCTTCAACTCAATATCCATAAATTATATCAAACTTGAAGAAATATCCAATATATACTGGCGTTCTATACAAAGAAACACAACGAATGGGGAATTCAAAATCGACAAGGTCCATTGCACAAATGTGGTTACGGAAAGAAAAGGAAATATAGTTTTTCAACAGCAATTATTAAAAAATCACCAGGATTGATTACGTATTTCTGATTGACAACGCAGAAGGTTTTTGCTCGAATTGTCAATAATTATTCGTTCATCAAGAATTGATCTTTCAAAGCGTTTTATGCTGAACTTTTATTTTACTGAAGCACTAATATTTTTCAGAAGTACTTATATTTTTCTGAAGTACTTATATTCTACAGAAGTGTTAATATATTTCTGAAGTACTTATATTTTTCTGAAGTACTTATATTTTTCTGAAGTACTTATATTTTACTGAAGTACTGATATTTTTCTGAAGTACTTATATTTTTCTGAAGTATTCATATTTTTCTGAAGTACTTATATTTTTCTGAAGATACCTAACCAGCTAAACACGACTACAACTGAAGTTACAGGCTATCCTCAGACGAAAAATTAATATTTTATTATTATTTAGTATGAAGTTATGCTTTCCGCGACCTTATTTATTATTTATTTATCGTATGGCGATCTACAGTTTCTGTTACAACTGTAGGTATTTGTATAAGTATGGTAATGTATGAATTAATATTAGATATAAGTATAATAAAATAAAATATGCGAGACTTCTTTGGGAGAGACTAGAGGTTATAAGTCGATGTTCAGGGAAGTTATCCAGTCTACAGCAGCGGGTGCAGCTTTTAAGATGTCGTCCCATTCTCCGTGGAATCTTGGGCATTCACAGACTATATGGTCTATAGTTTGTTCTGGGGCTCCGCAGTCGCATTTTTGGGTATCTGAGAATCCCCATTTGTGGAGCATGTACGAGCATCTAGCGTGTCCAGTTCTGATGCGGTTAAGGCTGCACCATGCTTTCCTGGGCAATTGCATTCCCGGGAGGGGAGTGGTCGGGTCCTCAAGATTATGTTGGTTAAAGTTGCAATTGGATGCCCATCTCGCTTTCCAGGCCTGTTTAATCTTAAAGGGCGCAGGTTTTTAGACGGCTGTTTAGGGGATTACTTAGGATTTCGTGGATTGGTAGGGTTCTGGGGCATTTTGGATCATGAAGTTTCTTCCATTCACGGGCAGTAGCTTGTTGGCGTCTCAGGTCTGGTGGAGCTATGTTTGTGATTGCATGTAGCCATGGTACTGTGGTGGATTTTAAAGTTCCAGATATAATTCTCAAAGTACTATTTAAGTGTATATCGACCTTGTTGACGTGGCAGCTTTTGTACCATACAGGAGCACAGTATTCTGTCGTGGAAAAAACCAATGATTGAGCTGCCGTTCGCAGAGTGTCTGTTTGGGCTCCCCAGGTGGTCCCTGCTAGTTTTCTGATGATATTGGTCCTGTTTTGATTTTTTGTCCGGTTTTCTCTAAGTGTTTTTTATATGTTAGAGCTCGCGACCTTAAGGTCTATTGTTTTCCAAAAGGCAATATAGAAAAACTTATAAATTAAAAATATTCTATGTATTTTGACGAAGTATCAAGTCTTGACTGGAAATGGTCAATTTCTCTGTTTTATATTCGAATTAAAATAGGTATATTGGAATAAATAGTTGATAGAATAATCGTTTTAGAATATTTTCATGCAAACATTCATTTGATTTGCAGTACTTCAGTATTTCGAGTATTTTGAGTTCATTTATTCAATTTATGAACAATATATCATCAAAATCATCTTTCTGAAATAAATTAAAGCAACAGTGAATCAATAATTCATAATTTAATTCATTAATAGGTTAATGAATAGATAATTGTAATTATTGTCATTAACTTTGTTTACTCCTCAGTAGAATCTAAATTATTTAGGGGTCCTTTCAATCAATCATATAATTTTCGAAAATCTTGTCACAGAACCAGATTTTCGATTTCTCGAAAAGTCTCATGACGAAAGACATGAATATTAAATATTGAAAAAATCAGAATAGGCTTTTAATGAATTATTCATTAATTCAATAATCAATATTGGCTCTCACAAAAAAAATTGTTATCTCGTTTATTCACTTATATGGAGATCATTATCAAATTT
>JARQZK010002170.1:690000-722500 GCA_030704885.1 Cynegetis impunctata | reverse complement strand
AAATTTAAAAAAATTTTTCTGTTATTGTTTTGTTTTGAAATAAGTATGGAAATTTTTCATTCGTACATTACTTACTTAAATGGGCTGTATACAAAAACTGTTGATATTTAAATCGAAGTAAAATAAAATTAGCAAGTACAATAATATATATATATATATATATATATATATATATATATATATATATATATATATATATATATATATATATATATATATATATATATTAGTATATATATATATTAGTATATAAATACAAGAGTACAATAGTTAATTACACATCAAATCTCTCGCCGCTCCCACACATACTACTGGAGAAATTAAACGCGTGGCCTTTTCTTTCCTTTCCTTCCTTTTCTTTCCTTTATTTTCCTTTCCTCTCCTTTCCTCTCATTTCCTCTCCTTTTCTCTCCTTTACTTTCTTTTCCTTTCTTTCTTTTTCTTATCATATCTTGTTAAAATTCATCGCCGTTGCAGACGAAAGTGGTGTATCTTCTACTTTGTGACATAACATCAGTCACTGTAATGTGTTTAAAAGCAAAAATTTAGATGGAAAAGATGGTTGGTAGTTATATCAATTAAAAATGGTATGAAAACACTTGTTTTCAAGAGACTTATAAATTTATAACCCTGTGACGCACGTTTCAACTTAGCTAGGGCTTGTCCGTAGAAGAAAAATAGAGGTAGAAAAGAAATATTCCCACCATGTAGTAAAATTGACTAAGAATGTCACAAAAAAATATTATTTTAATAATAATTTTCTTTCAAAATTCTCAAATTTAATAACTTTGTTTCAGCTACATCGAAAGTGTTTTCGATTGAAATTTCGAATCAGCCTTATTCGTTTTGTTCACACGAATGAACAATATAATTGCATATTAAAAAGTATTGATAATTCACAATTACATTGAATTAACTTATAGCCTAATTATGTCTCGCAGTCTCGAGAGACACCTGGCTTTAATAGCCATTTAATGTGGGTAAAAATACTTGATGCAATTATGTAAATAGTTATTGGTTCAATATAAATTGACAAAAAATAATATCAGTAACTACATGAATTGAGTTGACGAATAATATATTATAATTTACAGTAATAGGTAATCAACTAATGAAAGAGAAAGCGTATCGAATTTTAATAAAAAAAAGCAAACTGAGAAATTCATACGCGCTATTTCAGATAAACAAAGATTGTTACTGTATTTTTCAACATTTTCAATTAAAATATCGAATATCGGTTGTGTGGAATATGAGCTATTATGTCATTCAAATGTATTTAAATCAAACCTTAATCTCGGTTTTTTCCAACGGCTAGAAAAGCTGTTGTGATTTTTAAAAATGGTGATTGTATATTAGAGGGTTCCGTTTGGAGAAACATAAAAATTTTTCTTTATGTCTGATGGAATTTTTTTCAGCATGTAACTATCCCTTCTTGATAAAATACTCAATTTTCAACCGATAGAAATAAAAATTCGGCCGACCGTTAAATCTCGGTTTTTCGTCAAAGCAAAATAACACCAAGATGCAGTTACTTTAACTAAGCATTTCTATTATTTCGTGCGTGAATACATTAATTTCATTATAGACAATGACAATAAGAAATATATCAATTTAAAATTCATACTTTCCTCAATCATCCAACATTTTTGCCAATCTTTTTGCTGTACTTTTGATTAACAGTTTTCTGGTTGATAACAATTTCCTCTCGATTTTGAAAAAATGCCGACAAGGTATAAGATGCAATATACCTACTGTTGTATCGGCTTGCTTAAAAATTTTTGTTTTTCCTGCTATAAAATCGCGTTATCTCGTCAACTTCGAAGCTTATATTGAAAAAAATTTTCACGGTCCGACGATTATGGACTACTTCTGATTTAATGGTATCTCCATTGCTTGTAGCTTCAACGGAGGTAACCTGAAACCAATTAAAGACTTTAGGTGATACAGTCTATATAAAAATCATCATCTCCTTCTGTCAATTCGAATGAAAATTGGTTTGAAATAAACTGAACAAATGATGAAGGAAAATACTTATTTTTAATTTTTATTTCACGCTCTGAAGATAATTAAGTACAATGAATAAAATAATTGAGAGTATTAGGTTTTTAATATCGAAGTGCAATTGTGAATTAAAAAAGTAATTTTATATTTAGAATTCACAAGTTTTTAATCGTTATTTCAAATGAAATAAAGTGATTGTATCATTTAAAAAATATTTCACACTCTTTCTTCAATAGAATGAATTTTAGAATAAAAACCTTCGGTATCATATTTAAGAAAAAATATCATAACTCAAAAATAGTATTGAATTGAATAGAAGCACAAATATTGATTACTGCACCAATAAATTAAATTTATTGTATATGTTTTCACTATTGAAAAAATTAATAGTTGTGAAGTCATGCAAATTTAAAATCATTTATATAACAATGAGATTTGTAGAGAATGTGTTATTATATTTATCATCAATAATAAAATTGACTGAAAATTATTGAACTTTCATCAAAGAGATAATTTTATGCGAAATGTTAATTCTAATTCACAAAAAATATATTTTCAAGGATAAAAGTCAAATAATAATTTCAAAAATTGAAAGGTGGTTTCAAATTGGCATTTTACAGTATTTTATAATTATAATAATATCAATAATAGACTTTATGAGTACAAATTTATATTTTAACATGAATAAAGAGAAAGAAAAAAAATTTTGAATATCGGATGATAGATTAGCGATCCAAGAGCAACTATTGAACTTTTTTTAAGAAAGCATATTCATAACAAAGAAATTGACTATCATCTCTACAACATATACCTTTTGCAGTTTACGGAGTAGTTTTCATTGAACACTATGGTCATTATGAATTTCAATGCGATTAACTCATTATTTCAATTTCTTCTGGAATTAAATGAAGATTCACTTTTCATTTTATCTTAAATATTATGTGAAAATTTCCTTATTTATTTATTCATTTATTCAGATGGACTAGCCATCCTACAGAAATTATTAAAATGTATGAACAACATAATCTAGTGCAATATAAAGTGAACAGAAATTCAAGACATATGATGCCAACAGATAATAAAAAAACAACCAAAAAATAAAAGCAAATAGAAATAAAGAATAAAAGAAAGTGTATCTAGTATAAATATTTCAGTCGATTGAAGAATTCAAATTTGTTATTCCATATGATTTCTAATTTTGATAATAAATCAGTTATGGTTTATTGAAATGCATTAATGTAACTACGCCACTGGCGACATGAACTCTACAAAATTAGACACAGATCTTCTGCACTATTCGAGGTATCCCAGAGTTACCAGGAAATACCGCAATAATTACACACTACTCTTATTATTAAAAGTTTTTGGAGCCAAATCATAAGATTGGAACTGCACGTTGAGATGAATGTGTGAATTTTCTGGTGGCAAATAACCACGAAATCAATGAACTCAACGTGTGGGAGTTGTACTCGCCTGTAATTTCATAATAATTGCAGATCAGGGCACGTTCTATGAATCTTACCGTAGAATATAGCCTTTATTATCAGGTTAACGTACAAAATAAATAGTATTTGGAAGATTGAAGGGTAAATATTCATTTCAACTGTACTCATTAACTTTTTAAATAGTTGATGGAATCCGTCGTTACTTCGTGAAAATTTAACATGATGAAATAAATTTGAATTTACTTCTTTTATTATCACAAAATATTTTGAAAAATATAACACTGCGATTGCAATTTCGGTCACTAGACCATCATCTGGCAGATTGAGTTAAGAACTGAATACATAATTCTAGATTTACTCTTACGGGTGGGAAAGAATTATTGCAGGTACCTAAATAGACAAGAACACATTTCAAGAAGGGCTATTAGAAGTGGATTTCCCAAATTGGTACAATACAATTTTCTTCAGAAAAATCGTTATTGTTTGAATACACTATAAATATAGGAGAAGATATCAAGTCAATCTGGTCGTAGCAAGATATCTTTTGCATTATGATTGAGTTTAAAAATTTCTAATGATTCTAAGTAAGTAAGTTTGGTTCCTTTCGGTAATTTGTGCAAGATTTGAAAATTATCTATTTGTGGAAATGGGTGGTGGTTTTCACGGCAATGATTTGAAAATGTTGAATCTGTTTTATTTTTCAAAAAAGATTGTTGGTGTTCTTTAAATCTTGTCTTGAACGATCGACCAGTCTGACCTATATACACTCCTTTATAATACTGATGAACCAGCGTTAACCGAATTCAAAATTTCGAAAATTCCTAGAAGCCATCAGGTTCCAAAACCAAATGAATATTTAGATGACATTAAATCCTTGAAACAGAAAATTGAAATTAATAATTGAACTATCACTAAAGCAGATAAATCCGATGCGATAGTAGTTTTCTCAAGAAATGATTATGTTTCCAAAATGAAATAATTTTGTTCAAACGGAACAAATTAAACAAATATCAGTCGATCCACCAAATTAATTACAAAAAACTGTTTGACAAGCCCTTCAGGAAACTTTCCCAAATACAGTATCAAAACCTAATTTTTCAATAATACATATGAACCCTGGAATTCCCAATTTTTACGGATTAATAAAAAACCACAAAGAAAATAGCCCAATACGACCTGTAGTTTCTCACATAAATAGCCCAACGTATAAATTAGCCAAAGATCTGAATTTTACATTCAGAAAATTAACTAATTTCACTCCAAAATATACAGTTAAGAACTCTGTTGATTTAGTACAGAAACTGAAAAACTTTGTAACTCCTGCTAACTCTTTTCTTGTTAGCTTCGATGTTGATAATATGTTCTCCAATATACCAGCAGATGAGTGTTTACCGCTAGTCTTAGATATTTTGCAACAATCCACTATGGATGTTATTAAAATAAATGATATTATTTTCTTATTAGATATATGTCTTAGTCAAAATTACTTCCAATTTGATAACAAAATTTTTGAACAATCTAGTGGGCTGGCAATGGGTTTCCTCTTAAGTCCGCTTATTGCAGACATTTTCATGTCACATATAGAGAACATAATATTCAATTCTACAAAAGCATCACATATAAGTTTTTGGCATAGATACGTTGTGTATGGAATTGCTTGTTTTAAGGGCACCGCGAGACAATTAGATCAGTTTTTGAATTATATTTATAGCATTCACCCAAATATAACGTTCAAAATTGAAAGAGAATTGGATCGACAGATAAATTTCTTAGATTTAACTATCTTTCATAATAACAATACTTTGAGTTTATATATAGAAAACCAACTGTCACGGATATATGTATTCCGTCAGATTCAAATCATCCCCTTTCCCATAAACATTCAGCTTTTAATTCAATGATCCACAGAGCGTTTTCAAATCCATTATCCGTAACAAATTTAGCAAAAGAAATTTCGACTATAAAAATAATTGCTTCAAATAATGGTTTTCCTTCAAGTTTGATAGATAAAATGATAAACAAGAAACGTAGTCAACAGCATACATCCTCAATTAAAATTAGAAAAATTCACATCTTTAACATATTTCGGTCCTCTAACAGAAAAAGTTGCTAATGTCATACCTAAATGTAATATTGAAATTGCTTTCAAACCTAAGACAAAACTCTCAGGATTTTTGTTCAATGCCAAAGACATCACTCCAAAATTTGAAAGTTCAGGAGTTTATAAGTTGATTTGTCCTGTATGTAAAGGATTTCTTCAACTCATTCACTTGTCTGAACTTGAATTTTATTTATATGGGTGAATCCTAGAGGAACAATAAGAAATTGAATTTTTATCGTTTTTCTTACTCAAATTCATATTTTTGTATTCAGTTATATTTGATGTAGTCACCTTATGGTGAAACTCTGCATCATAGATTCAATTGTTTGTGTCTTTCTGATAATATTGTTGTAGATTTACATGAAGCAACGGCCTTTTTCAGTTTAAAAAATCCAACTGAAGATGCAGCAAGGTATACAATATAGTGATAATTAAAAGGGGAGCAGAACAACAAATGTCAATTGAAGTACGCCATAATTCGCAGGAACTTAAAAAAAAAACACCGACACAGAAGACATAGATGTATTTTCTCTATCAGTCTTTAGATTCCTGATGAAATATGATTAGAAATTATCAAAATGTTATACGTAGAAAACTTTAAAATCAACTACTTACAGCTAACTAGGCTGGACATTATAATATAATGTTCAGAACACAACATGTATGAGCATAGATGTATTTTTTATCAGTCCTCATGAAGTCCTGAGTGGAATAGGGCAGTTATACAAAATATAAACATATTCAACAAATTGGTTGTGTCTTTTATCTAATGGCATTTTTATATTGTCGGGAACCATAGACTCAACAATGCAAAATTTACTGCAATGCTCCAATTCTGATAGAATCAAAAAATTATATATTAAAATGCCTAATAAATAATTATTTAAATTTTAATCAACCTGAATTTTCTATATTCAAAACTTAAACGTCTATACGTATATATAAACATGATTGAATTCTTTATTCGCGCAAACTTTATATAGCACCTTCATAAGGTCTAGGCCAAAACTATAAATAACAAATCGATATGGTAAAGCTGTTAAGAGAATGACAACAATAACAAAATTAATGGAAAAAATAGCATTTATAATACTACTAAAACGGGTTCTCCTAGTTTTCGACGATAAAGTCTATACACGCCCTCTATTACTGGAGTAAATTAGCAGTTCTAGAGTCCATTTAAATGACTTTACTATTTCCCACAGTTATAGTCCGAGAGCTATCTGATTGTACATTAACGTTATGAGCTGATTTGTTCGAAATCAATTCAGTCATCTAAATTGCATTAATTATACTGATTTTAACACCTAGAAAGATTCATCTTAGGCTGATAATCCAATGAGATTATTTTTAATCACATATAGTCCGGGGAAGTAAGATCAAAAAATCTATCAACGAGAAAAATGAAAAAGTAGGGGTCATAATTTTTTTTAAGTAAGTACACTGACCCCTCGTCGCTTTCCTAAATTTGTGACCAAATCCCGTGAAAGCTTGAAACACAGCTTGCAAGCACATTTTAAAGCACTAAAATTCGATGATTTTTTGCTTATAACTTTTTCTGATGTACTCGCACAAAAAAATCGTAAATATCAAATTCACAGTAAATTTTATGCCCTACACGATGACGTAAGTCGACTTTTGAAATGAAAATTTTTTCGATTCAAAATTTTCCAAAAAATGAAAATTGTATCGAAAGGTCGTGTTTTAACCGGCAAACATACTGAAAATAACCATATCGAGATCAAAACATAGGGAAACATAGATGGTGTGCTATTAAATATTTACGTATATTCAGATTTGGAAAATTCAAAATGGCGGCCGCAAAAATCGAATATATATATATTTTTTTCAATCACGCTTCTTCTTGAAAACATTAACGATATCGAAACGCGGTTGTTTGCAATCGATAGGGGAAAAGTTGTAGTTTTAGGCATAAAATAAAAAAAATTTTATTAATTTTTTTACATAACTTTGTTTTGAAATTCATAAAAAAAAAATTTTGTTTGTTGAGTTTTTCCTCATTTTTGCATTGAAAAATAAAATCAATCATTATACTCATACTCGAAATGTATTTGCCGTTAAAAACGCGTATTTCAAAAAAAAATTGTTTAAATACAATAATCAGAAGCCGAGATATAAAGGCTCAAAGTTCGCTTCGTACTGTGACCATACTATTAAAAATTTTCAAATTCTTATTGTCGCATTAGATTATTTCACCTGTGTGGTGATTAAATACAGATTTAAAAGAACGTTGGATCACTGGCTGCATCAAAAATAAATCAGTAGTCTTGCCGCGTTCGCCCGAATATGAACGCGGCAGCTGCTCGGCGTAGTGGTGGGGAGACCATTGTCGCCGAGCACCCCAACGGGTCTTCACTAATACAGGCGCATTTTTAATTTTTAATAGTATGGTCACAGTACGAAGCGAACTTTGAGCTTCTATATCTCGGCTTCTGATTATTGTATTTAAACAATTTTTTTTTTTAAATACGAGTTTTTTAACGGCAAATACATTTCGAGTATGAGTATAATGATTGACTTTATTTTTCAATGCAAAAATGAGGAAAAACTCAACAAACAAAATTTTTTTTTTATAAATTTTAAAAAAAAGTTATGTGAAAAAATTTATAAAATTTTTTTTTATTTTATGCCTAAAACTACAACTTTTCCCCTATCGATTGCAACCAACCGCGTTTCGATATCGTTAATGTTTTCAAGAGGAAGCGTGATTGAAAAAAAAATTTATATATTCGATTTTTGCGGCCGCCATTTTGAATTTTCCAAATCTGAAAATACGTAAATTTTTTATAGCACACCATCTATGTTTTCCTATGTTTTGATCTCGATATGGTTATTTTCAGTATGGTTGCCGGTTAAAACACGACATTTCGAAACAATTTTCATTTTTGGGAAAATTTTGAGTCGAAAAAATTTTCATTTCAAAAGTCGACTCACGTCATCGTGTAGGGCATAAAATTTACTGTGAATTTGATCTCTACGATTTTTTTGTGCAAGTACATCAGAAAAAGTTATAAGCAAAAAACCATCGAATTTTAGTGCTTTAAAATGTGCTTGCAAGCTGTGTTTCGAGCTTTCACGGGATTTGGTCACAAATTTAGGAAAGCGATGAGGGGTCAGTGTACTTACTTAAAAAAAATAAAAACCCAAAATTTTCAATTTTTCCTCTCTATATACTTACTTCCCCGGACTAATATGTATCTGCGAACTTCTAAGCCAATATTAGCAAATCTATTTTATAGTGGACAATAAATATAATGTGGTGAAAAATTATATACAATGAGTTTCAATACTTAAAGCGAAGTTTCAGTGTTTTTCGAAAATGACTTCATAGAAAATGAATATAAAAAATCATAAGTCATTAATAACGTTTTGAAAAGCAGTCAAAATGAATTTTCCTTTATAATAATGATAAGATTTTTCAGTGAACTCCTTCCTATTCAAATTGAAATAATATACTAAATAAAAAGACAATATACTAAAGAAAAAGAATTTTTAAGTCTTGAAATAATAGAAGTGTCGTGGGACTCCCAGTTGTAACGAAGGCCTTTTTGCTATATATTTTATAATAAATGAAACCTATTTCGCCTATATAATGGATGGGGGTGCGTCTGCGGCCAACTTTACTTGTTAATTACGAATGGCACGTTTTTAACAACTAAAATCGGCCGCATCCACCCCCAAATATAAGAAAAAGTTAAGCCAGATGTGAAGAAGGTTGCGAAACCTTATAACTTTCCACAATTGAATTAATCAGCTACAAAAAAAATATTTTTCCCAAAGAAAGAACAATAAACGTATTTTGATTGTTTGATATAAAATAGCAGACACAATTGAATAAATCGACAACGTTCGGAAGAAAATTGATGAAAAAAAAATCTGAATTTATTATATTATGACTAAATATTTCTGAGAGAGCAAATGGAAACAACTCAAATCACTAATATTTTCAAAAGAAATCGAAGTTTTTTCAGAATTCAGCAGAACAAAAACAATATTCCTTTTAAGCCATGTAATGTAACATATTTTCTGATAACAAGATTAATATGAAAACATTTAATGAGAACAATGAATAACATCAGAATATTTGTATAAATATGGATTATTACGAAAGATTCTGTGAATTTTTAATATGAATATATTGGAACGAAGTTCCTTACGCCAGGCTTGGAGGATAGGGATTTCGCTGCGGAACCAAACTGAAAAATATGCGAGACTAAAAGTGTGACGGAAGTAGACTGACTGACGAAAGTCACGATTTTAGTTAACACAAGCGAATATTGTATACCTTTCTCTTTCTTCCGCTTTCTTTCCGTTCTCTCATCCCTTCTCTCTACGTGATCCCACTCCGCTACGTCAATCGCCAATGCATAGTATGTACCCATTAATTATGTACAAGCAACTCGAAAACGTCAGATGTGAAACATCGAAATAATTTTGTTTAAGTTATATGCATGAAAGAACAGATTACGATAGGAATCAGATATGGCATAATGAAAAGATAAAGCTTTACAAATTTGTTCCATAAAATAATGACTACGTATTGTAGGTTTATATTCAATTATATAGCGTGGCGATACGTTATCCTCTCGTTATATACACTCTTGCATCTAATTTTTACATTGCGTTGACGATCGAGTGGTCTAAGTACTGAACCCTAGTGTGCCGTATTTCTGGGTTCGAATCCCAGAGGTTACTCCTAGCTTTTTAAATTTTTTTATTTATAATCTCGTAAGAGCTCTTAGCCATTTCAATATTAATTATTTCAACTTGGATCAGTATAAGTTATCACTTCTGTTGTGCGCCCGGACACGCACATGTTTAGTTTTCGCGAATTGTGGTCCTTCTATAATATAGAAGGTCAACGGTGACATGGGACACCAGGTAGGAACGAAGTTCCTTCGGATAATATAGAATCTATATTATATTGTTTATATATATATATATATATATATATATATACAAAGTATAAACTTCAAAATAAAAACACTTGGCTTATGTTTCACAATATAAAAAATATTTAGATACTGTATTTAGCAGTAACGAAATGCCGACATGTTTCGAGTTATGAACTCATTATCCAGACTGACTACAGGAGAGTATTACATCCTTATTTATAAAACAGACAAAAGCAAAGGTGATACCTGAAAATCAATTTGTTCGTTTACAAGGGGTAATTGACTATTATGGGCGGAACTTATTTCGAGAATTTCAAGAAGGTCAAGGCGTTTTCCTTTGTTACTTGAATGTAACAATTTGGTTTTGTTGAAATCCAGGAAGTGATTGAATTTTATACAATGTTCAGAGAAGCCAGTGGTATTTTTGTTTTGTAAAATTGACTTTTTATGTTCCTCAACACGAATATTTATATTCCTTCCTGTCTGTCCAATATAGAAAGCAGGACATTCGTCGCAAAATATTTTGTAAATACCACTGTTTTCTCCGATGTTAGATTTTTCTTTATTATTGATCAAGAAAGACTTCAAGTTTCTTTTATTTGTACGAATTGTTTTAACGTTATTTTTCGATAGTCTGTTACAAATTTTGCTACTCAAATTAGGCACATAATTTTTTGGGAAGTATTTTTGTTCTTCATTAATAGTTTGCGTGGGGTATATTGAATGCAACAGATACTTTATTCGTTTTTTCCCAATGAGCTTGTCGATAAGACTTTCATTGTAACCGTTATTGATGGCTAATAATTCAATTGTATTAACTTCAGTTTGGAAATTTGTTTCCGATAATGGAATCGTGAACAACCTATGTATGAACGAATGAAAAGCACTGAGTTTTATTTTAATGTAACCAACACATTAAAATAAAACTCAGTGCATAAACATAAAAAGTCAATTTTACAAAACAAAAATACCACTGGCTTCTCTGGACATTGTATAAAATTCAATCACTTCCTGGATTTCAACAAAACCAAATTGTTACATTCAGGTAACAAAGGAAAACGCCTTAACCTTCTTGAAATTCTCGAAATAAGTTCCGCCCATAAAAGTCAATTACCCCTTGTAAATGAACAAATTGATTTTCAGGTATCACCTTTGCTTTTGTCTGTTTTATAAATTACGGTGCAATACTCTCCTGTAGTCAGTCTTGATAATGAGTTCATAACTCGAAACATGTCGACTTTTCGTTACTGCTGAATACAGTATCTAAATATTTTTTATATTGTGAAACATAAGCCAAGTGTTTTTATTTTAAAGTTTATACTTTATTCTTTATGATGTTTCACCAAGTCATGTGCGAGAATTCAATCTCAGTTATATATATATATATATATATATATATATATATATATATATATATATATATATATGTATATATATATATATATATATATATATATATATATATTCAAAAAATTATTCATTTCGGTTATCATTATACGAATGAATACTAGATTGTTTATATCAAATCTCCATTTGAAAATCCTACGAAATATAATATAAATAACCAAGTCGATATAAAATTCCCAGGAATATTTTCTATACTTGACAGAAGAAATATTATTAATTCATATATTAAGTTTATCTGTCTCTGAAACTAAACAAGCCGCCCGCGTTGAGCTACAGTTCCACCGGAGGAACATTTTGTTGCTGAATGTTTCTCCTTGTTGCCAATGGTAGAAACTTATGGCAACATACGCAAATTCCTTGATTCCACTGAAGCAACTAAAATTGTCCATAGTTGCATATTATTCAGTAGAAACAATAAACATTTATTGTCGAAACATGAAGAAATATTAAGGAACATTTTGGAACATATACGGAAGCAGGCAACAGCAACAAAAATGTTCCTCAGGTGAAACCGTAGCTATATATTTATTCGTTTTCGTGAACAATGAAAATCTGCGACACGAATGTTCACTAGTTGCGTTCTCGATACGTTTCCACTGCGATTCAAACACGGATTTGTTTACAAATGTTTCCTATTTTCTTTAGAAGTTTACCGCTCAAAATGGAAACCGGCGACAAGTAGGAACAGTCAACATTCGTTGCCGAAAAATAAAGAAATTTCAAGGAACATTTAAGATCATTTTGGAACATTTACGGAAACAGGCAACAGCAACAAAAATTTTCCTCTGGTGAAATCGTAGCTTGAAGGGTGACAAGTAGAAACAGTTTACATTTGTTGTCGAAACATAAAGAAATTTTAAGGAACATTTAGGCACATTTGGATCATTTTCGGAAACACGCAACAGCAACAAAAATATTCCACAATATTCCTCAAAGTTCTTCCGGTGGAACTGTAGCTTTAGGCTTACATTTCGTTCCATTATTGTTAGGGCTAGCTTGCTATTTACCTATTGTCTGGAGCAGCGGTTCCCAAACTTTTTTTTCTCATAGACCACCTTGAAAATTTTGCTGGTTCCGGTGGACCCCCTTCAGCTACATTTCTACCATATTCCCAAAACTCGACAAAAATGTGGAGATCAGATATAACTATGGAAATTTGCGTTGGGGCTGAGTTCCAACCACGAATTAACAGTTTTCGAGAGAAAGTTGGGAATTTATTGGTTGATTTATAATTGATTGTGCTGTGAGCGGACGTCAAAAAAGCAAAGTTGGCCAATCAAAAAAGTGATTCCATCCAACTTCACATTTTTGACATCTACTCAAAGTACAAGAAACCATACAAATTTAGACATTTTTCGGGTATTTCTGCCTGCAAACAGAATGTTTGATACCATTTTTTAAATTTCACCTTCAGCGCTATTAGTGCTAAGCTCGAGTAGCTCCTCTTGTAATATCATATTCTCCACTTCCGTTTCATCAAATGCATTAATGATCCATGGTGGTATTTGCATCGTCAGAATATCTTCAAAACTGATTTTGAAATCATCATGCAGGGCAATTGAATGTTGAACGTATGTCTGAATATTCTCATCAAGGCATTCTACCTGTGACAAAGTACTCACTTTTTCCGACACTAGCAAACGCTATAATCGATTCGCTTCATTTTTCTTTTCGAAATTCAGGAAACAAATGAGTAACGTTTATCCTTGGCATTCGTATGCCAAGGTATATTGGTAAAGAATCAAACAAGTTTATGCAAGATGCAAGCGCACACACCACAAGTCGTATTTCGTCCCTTTGTAAGCCTGAACAAGAGTTGTGGACGACGGAGAGCGATGCTTTGCAAATGTCGACACGATGTACTGAATATGGAATATGCAAGATTTTACAAGTAGCAGTCGCTGAACTACTCAAAATATTATCTGCCTACATTGATAGGTGAAGTCAAGCCACCATTTAAATTTTCGTGGACCCCCGCTTATGAATTGTGAACCCCGATATTTTTGTCACGCCAATGTAGACTCCCGTCGAGTCTCCCGTGGACCCCTGGGGGTCCACCTGGACCACTTTGGGAATCAATGGTCTGAAGTGTACCATGAGATAAGGATGTTTCAATAAAACGAAAAATGATATTCTGCACTGTAACAAAAATTAGAAAACAACGTCTACGTGTAAGTAAAATAAAAACTCCTATCATAAAACTAAAGGATGAATCGAAATAATAGTAAAGAGATATAACTCCTACGCATTTCACAGTCAACAAATTTAATATTGAAAGGAAACTACAATTCCCAATTACTTCAATGTTTTATTATTCCCATTCATATTCCCACGTAATCATAGTTTACGCCCAATCAGCAATAAAAACAAATAATACTTATCAGTCTAACTAAAGAGGATTCTGTAGTTAGCATCACTAGGTCATAAACGAGCTAAAGCAGGAAACGATTAACTTAAACCTACACAAACGAACGTAAAAAGTGTAGGTTCAAATCTACTTACCCAGATGTTGTGAATCACTATAGTTAGATCGAATATTAATAATTGCACTAGAATTGCGATATCGACCTTGACAAGGTCAACCGGTCTACTTTACTTATTTCCAGCATAAGTATAATTATGGAAGTTTTTCCTTTGGTTTGTAATTATTTATTTTTTAATTTATATTGTAGTTGCTGCCATGTTTTATGCGTTAGGTGAATGATTAGACATTTTATTTTTCCAATATATATTCAATTTCTGAGAACTGAATTTTTTTTTAGAATATTTACTTTCAGTGCAGTTTATATTATGTTTACTATATCACCTTCGGAAATTTTAATACCCATTGTTATGAATGATTCATTTAAATGTTAATTTTGCGGCAGGTCTTGCTTTAATCATTAATTATACACTAACGGTGAAAATTGTTTATTTTTATTACCTAGGTAGTTTCCATAAATGAACTAATGATAGTCATGGTTTACCTATTAAATACAAAATATTTTTGATGTCATTAATCACCTTAAGTCATCGATCTCTATAAATAATACTAAAATATTGCCGTTATTTACTCTAGTGGTTCTCAATTAGTTTTTCTACGTACCACTTCAAGAAAGACCTCACACTCTCACACCTTATTATAGGAATTATTATTAAAAAATTTAATCGGTTTTTTCTACATTTATTACTATCAAAATACAGTTTCACTGGCGGTGAAAATCACTTTATGAATGTGGCAAATGTGAAGAAAAATTTTTGTTTCTGATATATATATATATATATATATATATATATATATATATATATATGTATATATATATATAATATATATATATATATATATATATATATATATATATATATATACATATATATATATATATATATATATATATATATATATATATATGTTTATATATATATATAATATATATATATATATATATATATGTATATATATATATATATATATATATATATATATATATATATATATATACATATGGATATAAAATTTTGTTTAAATTTGTATGTGAATTGAGTTGATGTTGAGGTACGTTCCTTCGTTGGTTTCCAGTTTTTTCTCAACCACAATGCACTCGGCGAATATTCTTTCAAAAAAATTAATTATTTTCTACTGTTTAGGTCGTTTTGCTATTCAAGCTCGATTTTCCAAGATTCGCTCTCGCAAAGGTACGATGTGAAAAATGTCTGTGAAGATTTTCTTGCTATTTCGCTGCTACCATAATTTTCTTTAAGATGAGCCCAAAATTAACCAATATTGCATGGGATATCTATTGAAAAATGAAATAAATAAGCGTAGCCCTAGGTATACATGGGAATAAGAGATTGCCGTGTGTACATACCACTTTATCGAACTTCGCATGACCCTAGGGGTACGCATACCGCTAATTGGGAATAAGAGATTTCCTCGCGTATGTACCCCTTTATCGAACTTCGCGTAATCCTAGGAATACGCATACCGCTAATTGGGAATAAGAGATTGTCACGCGTACCTACCCCTTCATCGAATTTCGCGTAACCCTAGGGGTACGCATACCGCTAATTGGGAATAAGAGATTTCCGCGCGTATATACCCATTTATCGAACTTCGCGTAGTCCTAGGGATACGCATTCCGCTAATTGGGCATAAGAGATTGCCACACGTACCTACGCCTTCATCGAACTTCGCGTAACCCTAGGGGTACGCATACCGCTAATTGAGAATAAGAGATTGCCGTGTGTACCTACCCCTTAATCGAACTTCGCGCAATCCTAGGGATACGCATTCCGCTAATTGGGAATAAGACATTGCCACACGTACCTACCCCTTCATCGAACTTCGCGTAACCCTAGAAGTACGCATACCGCTAATTGAGAATAAGAGATTGCCGCGTGTACTCCTTTATGCAACTTTTCGTATACCTAGGGGTGGATACATATGCCACCAATTGGGACACACTGCTCTAGAGCAAAACAGTGGATTTGTGAACTATGATCAACCAGTATCACTAGTCCAATCTTGAATTTGTAAATCACAAATGTCGTACAAATATATTTACTCAAAAATCACTATTTCAATCATTATAATAACGAAAACAAAATGTATATGGTATTTTACCCATTCAATACAACATGTATTCGATACACCGTATCATTCTCAGGTACAATTAATGAAATTGAAATGAAATTTCTATTTTCACTATGTTTTCCTATTAAGTACCGTCAATTCTCAATTGAAACATTTGTTCGTTTGACAATATCCTGTCTCTAGAGATCTATATTCTCAATAACTTTGCCAAAATAGTTTTGAAGACACACCTATCAGACATATTTATTGATTATTGAAGATCAAGTTAATTTAATTTTTTTATATGTAGCGAAAATAATATTCAGTGAATATTACTTCTATCATTTTCAACTAGTTCCACTTTTAATGAAAAAGGTTTTCTGAAAATTTTGTTTGGTTTAGGCCGCATATTTTAACACTACCAATTTAACCTCTCTACGTATGAGATTATGAGATAATAGAATAAAGGCAAGAAATCTCTGAAAGATAATAGTAGATAAATATTGATATCTGTTGATCATATCTGCAATTATTTTCTTATTTTCAAACCTGTAATAGGCAATGAAACAATAACATGAATCAGCTCTGCAATCTTAAAAATTAAGGTGGAGAAAGTTCGAACGATATCTTTCTATTTCAGGAAAATTATCGTGAGCAATTCACAACACTATGTCATTCCAATGATATATTTTCTTCAATAACAGTGGTAGATTTCTCCGCAAAGAAGAAATTGATCTGATTTTGTTTATTGAAGTTATCTCTCTGTGTTTGACAGTAACAATAGACAGTAAATTGAAGGAAATTTTCTATTCAACACGTTGAGTGCCGAGCCAGAATTTGGTTAGGGTCCAGTGCGCCGCAATAATTTTATTGTGAATTATCGATTGTTGTCTACTTTTATCAATTTCTGTATCATAATTGAATCGATTGATAAGAGGAATTTGATTCATTGAGCTGTGAATAAAATATATACACATGGCGTCTGATTTTGATTTTCATACTACGCTGTGTGCATATGTCATAAGCACGGATACAAATCACAGTAAAAAAGTCATTTACGTATATACAGCTTGTCCTGAAAAACCACCAGTCTGTGTAGAATATTTTTTCAGGTTTAAGTCGATGCCAAAATGATATTTTCCAATTATGTTTATTTCTGTATCTCTAAAATGAATTTTTTATTTTTTAATTTTTAGTGAAACTATTTTGTGAAATCACCGATACTTTCTGAATGAATTTTTTTTAAATTTCACAAAGGAAATGATGCAATACGCTATCCTATAAAAACTCAAAAAAAAATTTTGATGCCAGCAATCCAGAAATAATGATAAAAAATTATAATTAAGAAAATATACAATAAATCACCCTGCTATTTTACTATGGGTTGATTGTACGCCGTAGCAATCCGTACCACATAAGAGAAGTAAGATATATTATATTATAAAAAATTATAATTCAGAAAATATACAATAAATCACCCTGCTATTTTACTATGGATTGATTGTACGCCGTAACAATCCGTGCCACATAAGAGAAGTAAGATATATTATATTATAAAAAATTATAATTCAGAAAATATACAATAAATCACCCTGCTATTTTACTATGGATTGATTGTACGCCGTAACAATCCGTGCCACATAAGAGAAGTAAGATAAATTATGCAGAATTCATATACACATGGCTTGGAAGTTTAACACTGTTCATGTATAAAATCTATACACACGGCGTCCAGAGACTTACCAATGTGCATAATATGTATACACACGGCAGTCAACGTGTTAAAACCTTCTGTTTGGTACAATTCTCCTATAATCTTTAATTTGAATGAGGAGACTCAAAGTTCTACTACCAAAGTCATTCGAAAACAGGAGAACATTGTTATAAAAAAATCTAACAATAACATATCATTTAATCCTCATTATGACGGGATGGGTATTCGTTTCAGGATTTCTGGATTTCTCTATGGAATATGAAGATAAAGATGTATCTGAAACACATTTAAATTCAAAAAATTGAATAATTTTGATGAAAAATTGAATATGCATTTCCCGAAAAAATAAACAAATTAAACAAATGGAGCTAATAAAAAATCAATTTCAAGTTAGTAAAATTAATAAATTGAAATGAAAATTGTACGTATTTAAAAGAAAACATTAGGATAATTGAAAGTTTAACCTGAAAAAAAGAATTCAAAAATATCCCTGAAGAATAAAGTTTGAAGATTGAATGAAAAACTGTAAGCATCTGAAGGATAAATAAAATAAGATCAGTAAATGAATTCAAGTTTAAAACTGTGAATTTTCAAATGAAATATCAAAATTGTATATTTTCTAAGTTTCCATTAGTTGGTAATCTATAAACGTTTCCAAATAAATAGTTACTGGGGTATTCATGTTAGTACTTCCTTCAAAAAGGCACTTATTTCAATCTTATATCGATGGTCAGATAACTATCCAAATTTAAGATGAAAATATCCACTAAATTATCGAAAATCACTGAAGGCAATTTAAAATTATTATTGAACTCCCAATCAACCTCGAAAATGAGTAACGATGTGCAAAGTTGAAGCGTAATGCTGTTCACATGAACAAGCTTCAAAATTTATGAGTTTTTGTACCACGACACTTGAAAACATGCGACCACACACTTTGATAATTCGCGAATATCATCACCGATAATTGCAATCGTTTCGTATATATACACTAATGACCATTAAATTAGATCAGACAGATTTTTATCTTTCATTTTTTATTCTTGTATAGAATAAATGAATTTCATGAGATACTTGATGATTCCTGCGCTATTTATCCTATAAATAGATATATATGTGATGCAATATTTATCTGAAACCAAAATAATAATTAATTGAAGAGATAAATATTGACTATAGTCTGAACATCAGCAATATATATATATATATATATATATATATATATATATATATATATATATATATACATTTATATATATATAGAAATATGTATATTTATTTATAAATATTTATTTATTTATTTATTCTTACACAACTTATACAATTATTATCATTACCAACACAAATTCAGGCAATTAATTATAAGTAAACACAAGAAACAATCCATGACAGAACTATATAATACTAAACTATAAGGTCAGGAACAATAAAGTAATGAAAACGTTTAAGTTCATGCAGCTAAGTGACTGAACACTTGTGTTGTGCAATTCCAAAAACACATTATAGTGATGTGGATACTTTTCAGACATGTTTGAGCAAAACATCTCAGCAATTTATCATCTAATACCTATCATACTTATTCTAAAATTTTTATAAAATCTATGTAATTTCGAAAAATAAATTTTTTTGATTCAACTGAAAAACTTTTTAGTCCAGTCATGAGCCTAATCTCTATTGGTAAGAGATTGCATGCTTTGGGCAAGGTGTGAATGAAAAATCGATGGCAAATTTCCTTCTTGAATCTTTGGGTCGACAGAAACCCAATATATATATATATATATATATATATATATATATATATATATATATATATATATATATATATATATATACATGATGAAATTAAATTAACATTTTATCCAAAACGATGTTTGGAAAAATTTCTCCAAAATACCGTTAGGTTCTCAATCGTATGAAAGTTTTTTTGATAGCTTGAATTCGTTAAAAATTGTTGAAATTTTTTGGACGATGTTTTTGTCCAAACGACTTTTTTTTTTGGGGACATCTGAAATCATTGATTTTTGCAAGTCAATCGGAAAATCTAAAAATTTTTAAACTAAGTGTTTTGGAATAATGACGAAAGTTTTGCATAATATTTTTGCAAATGTGAGCAGATATTTCATAGACAGGTTCCATATTTATTAGGAACAACTAGGAGCGCAGTTTATGCAATGATTGTGTTTTCCTATAATACTAAAAATTGATGCAATGATGTTCGAACTTGATTTTCTGTGTTATCGCAACGAAACACTTTTTATTTCTCAATAAAAAATATTGAATTCTTCAAAATTATTCTTAATTTTTCATAAAAATTTTCGTTATGGTTGAAAATAAAGGTACGTTACTCTTGATCATACATAATTTTTTGATACAATTCAATAACTGACTTGCATTTTTGATTTTAGAATGTGGAGAACGTTTCATAAAGAAAACATTTTTTTGATAAAACTAATAATAAAAAGTTTTCCTGATGTAGCAAACTTATGTAGACACACTGTATATATATATATATATATATATATATATATATATATATATATATATATATATATATATATATATATATATATATATATATATATATATATATATATATATATATATATATATATATATATATATATATATATATACCGGGTGAATGTTTTTTATTGAATCAGAAGAAAACTCGAAAAGGAAACATCTCACGCAAAAATGTTTCTTTTAAAAAGATGATGGTTTTGAGGGGAAAGTCCATGCTAAAAACTCTTCCAGTTCCACCACCCTTGAGAGGTGAGAGGGGCCAACTTTGAAATTTCAAAAGGGAACCTCAATTTTTTATTGCAGATTCGTAGTCTACGGCAAAAAATACGAAAGTTTTTCAGGAACAATTATTCACGAATCCTCACAGATGGCTCTGTAATCTAATTTGAATTTACCGTCTGAATGACCTTAACTTATTCGTTCTATTGATCGTTCAAATGAAGTTATGACGTTAACGTCGTTCAGACGGTGCATTCAAATTCGATTGCAGGACCATTTGTGAGGAATCGTAAAAAACTGTTCGTACAAAACTTTTGTATTGTCTGTCGTAGAACACAAATCTGTAATGAAAAACAATTATACCCATTTCAAATTTCAAAGTTGACCCCTTTCACCCCCACTTTGATGAAGGAACGGAAAGAGGTTTTAGCATAAGTGGACTTTCCTCTCAAAATTAACAACTTTTTATTCTTCGAAACATTTTTTCGTAATATGTTTCCTTTTCGAGATTTTTAACTGATTCAACCCGGTTTATATATATATATATATATATATATATATATATATATATATATATATATATATATATATATATATATATATATATATATATATATATATATATATATATATGGGTAGCGAGAAAGTCTGGCAACAAGGTATTTTTTTAAGACGATGAAACGTATAATCATCAAATTTCCCTCAGAGATGGATTGTTCGAAGAGGTGTAATTAAGTGGCCGGCAAGATCTCCCGACTTGACTCCACTTTATATCAGACATAACTGATTCAGAAACTCTCAAATGTCTTGAGATACAAACAATTTGCCAATAAATAATAAACAATTCTATTCGATGCTTCAAATACAGTTTGTATTATTGCCAAGACACAGGTGGCCAACATTTTGAGCTCCTGTTATGAGGAAACTATTAATATTTTTGTAAGTTAGTATGAATTGAAAAATTACATATTTTTTGTCTTGGAAACTCGTTCCTCTTTTTTTTCAGTTATGTGGTACGTATTCTGTATTTTTGAAAAGGACAAAATCAGCTTTTCTACGATATATCACTCGACCTACGGTGCTATTTAAAAAAAATTAAAGATGGTGATGGTACCTGAATACTGACGTCACTCGAGTTTGACAGGACCTCTGAAAAATGAAAAATACAATCCTGTGCATAACCCTAAAATTTGATAATTATACGTTCAATCGTTTCAAAGAAAATACCTTGTTGCTATATATATATATATATATATATATATATATATATATATATATATATATATATATCAGGGGCGGCTATTCAAAGGCGGCTAAGGAGGCTAAGCCTCCTCAATAATATTCCGTGTATCATTAACATATTATATTGAATAGTCAGCATTCAGCATATTCATATTAATCAAAATCATATTATTTTATGCACCTACCTTCCTTTCAACCTACATTATATAATGGTATTTACATTTACTGCATTTCATTCATTTCAAGATTTGTAGCAACGCTGCGGAGGCTTAAAAAGGTATATTCTCAACGTCCATTATGCCTGCCACAGAAAAGCAAACAACGGTGCGAATACTGCCAATGAATACTTCATTGCAATAGAAAATCAAAACACATGTAATTGGCAACACCGATGGAGCCTGAGTCTCATACAATGTCGACCAATCACAACTATAGAATTTCGGTTAAAATCGATTGAATTCGTTGGAAAGCATTAATTTAATCGTAGTGTGATCGTAGTGATTAATGGCCGAAAACAGCTTGTTTACTTATATTGCTCGCGTATTGTTTAAAAATGAGTTTGGTTACTGAAGTTAATTTCAGAAAAATTTCAATGGTGACTTAGTGGAATATTTGTTATCCCATAATTTAAGTGCACTAAGTAATGAGGATAAAGTTTTTATAAAAACATTGCGACCTACCCCTGAATTAAACAATTTGGTGCAGAGTAACAGACAACAAAACCGCGGTTTTAATACAAGAAATTATGAGAGACATCTTTGCCTAACCGGATCACAGGTAAAAAATAAATTATTTTTTTGGCAATGTTTACTGTTTACTAGGGAAAATGTCTCTGGTTGGGGCCGCTTAGGATTTGAGGATTTAATTCTATAGTTGAAAGTGAGGAATTTTTCACCGATAAAGTAACTTTAAATACCGCACGCGGATTAATATCTTACTTACAAAATAAGGAATTTATATACTTTTTAAACATCTTTAAATTAATTTTTGAACAAACAGAAATAGTTTTTCAAATCTTACAGCACAAGTTTTCAGATGTAATTTACTCACGAAATCGGTTCAAGTTTCTTTTGGAAAAAATTTCAGAATTTCGTGCAGAAGTTTATTTTAAAAAACTATTTTCTGTATTTCAAACTACTGATGATACGACTCAATTTAGCCCAAAACGAAAGAAATTCAGTTACGCAGATATGGAGCTTCACTATAAGCAAATATTTTATGAAATTCTGGATACTATTAGGGGTCAAATAGAAATAAGGTTCTCTGATTTGAAAGAACTGCATTTCTTCGACTTACTCAATAAAAATTTGTTAACCGGATTTTCGGCTAATTTTCCAGATAACCTCTTGGAAAATTTATGTCAAAAATACACTTTTTTTGATAAGGTTGTCATAAAAATTGAACTGTGTCTTGTTTATAATGACAATGAAATTTTGGGGCAAAATGAAAATCATGTGAGGACTATTAAATACCTGTTTGATAATGATTTGAATCAAGATTTACCCCAAGTTTATAAACTCTTATGTCTAATTGTTTCTATCCCGGTGACATCGGCTTTCCTAGAGCGCTCGTTTTCCACTATTGAGAGAATTAAAACTTATTTACGAAATTCAATGAGCCAGGATCGTTTGAAAAATATTTGTTTGTTGTCTATTGAAAAGGAATTGGTAAAACTTTTGGCGAAAGACAAAAGATCATTTTGCTAACGTTAAATATCGCAGAAACCGCTAATCTTCAAAAATATATAATAACTTTTTATTTGCTCTCACCAGCTGTTAACAAATTCATTAAGTAGGTAGGTAGGTACCTATTTTGTGAAAGAAAAAAAAATTTGATGAATAGATG
This sequence comes from Cynegetis impunctata, assembly GCA_030704885.1. Taxonomy (NCBI): domain Eukaryota; kingdom Metazoa; phylum Arthropoda; class Insecta; order Coleoptera; family Coccinellidae; genus Cynegetis; species Cynegetis impunctata. The sequence continues at coordinate 698,535 of JARQZK010002170.1, read as the reverse complement.
AATTGATTAATTGGCTGAGAAGAGTTTTTGTGAATATTGTAAATAGGAGTGAAAAGTGAAAAAAAAAATTTTCCAAACAAATTAATAGCTTAGGGTGCTTGTTTTACTTTGATTTTCTTTAAATTATAAGGCGGTTGACCTTGAAATTCTAAAAATTTTCGCCTATGGTGTATTTTTTAACACCTCTTGTAGCCTCCTTAAACCAAAACCTCACGAGCCGCCACTGATATATATATATATATATATATATATATATATATATATATATATATATATATATATATATATATATATATATATATATATATATATATATATATATATATATATATATATATATATATATATATATATATATATATATATATATATATATATATATATATATATATATATATATATATATATATATATATATATATATATATATATATATATATATATATATATATATATGCAATGAATATTTATAATAACTTCTGACTGATGATCTAAACTGTCATGTTGTGTGCAGTATAGTCAGTGTATCTCGGCTTCACTTGGTCAAGCCAGATTGAACTCAATATACTCTTTCGAGTCGTTCATTCTCGTCGAGCAGGTGAAATGCAACACTGGGGAAACAGAACTGGTTTAAATTTCCTGTTCAAAATCATTATTTTGCCCCAATTCTTTCGTGACAATGCATTTTTGTCGCTCCGAAATCCAAGATGCCCGATCGAATTACTCTTACGCTCACACCGTTAACAATTGAGACACTATTTTTCCACCAAAGTGTAACATGTGGTTATCCGAAACTACCGTTATTTTATCACTTGGGCCTATGTTTTCAATGTAATTATAGCTATATTTATGATGGAAGCCGAAGGTGATTGTGGGTCAGGAGGATAGTCAAACTTTATGGAGCTCTTGCGGCTGAAAAAATGACTACTCACTTTGCAAGAATAATAATAATTCTATATATCATGTTGTAAACAAGGAAAATTCTTCGATAATTTGAAAATTATCAAACATCTTCCAAGGGAGCTGGTTATATTTATTCCATGGCAAACCTTTCCGAAAGGAAATGTTTGGAGATTATTTAAGGACAAAGAATATCTTTTAATGAGACTTATGCAAAACCAGGTTGCCTGTCAGCATTCACCGATATGTTAAAAAATCATTTTTATTCCAACTGCTTCTTTCGAAACTGAAAAAACTTATTCATGATGAGTCATTCAATATTTAATTATAACTGGTGGTGAGCATATTTTCAATAAATTTAATTAAAATGTCCCTATGGAGTTAACTAAAATTTTATTTAACGTATAAATATTAAGGTAATGCCTTTGTGAATTGAATCTTGAATACCTGATTTTACATGAATCTATATATATATATATATATATATATATATATATATATATATATATATATATATATATATATATATATATATATATATATATATATATATATATATATATATATATATATATATATATATATTATAAAAGAAATTCTACAATTAGGCCAGGAAATGAAGCATTTCACCTGGCAATTCTTTGATCTGGCATGGATTTACTTGAAATTTTGACAGAAGGTAGGGAGTGGCTCAAGGATCAAAATCTATATCGAACCGAAGGGCGTCAAAGCCTTGGGGGTGGTTGCCACCCTATCTCGAGGGTGGAATTTTTTTGTTACATTTTAACTACGGAAATCGATTTTAAAAGTGATTCTAAGCACAAAGTATTCCATACATTTTTTTTGTAAAACAAATATTTTTCAAGTTATTCGCGAATGAAGGTAACCATTTTTAGACGAAAAAATCGACGTTTTTAAGCGGTTTTTCGCGAATAACTCGAAAATCATGCATTTTATCAAAAAAACTGTAAAGACAAAATTGTAGCCTTTAAAAAGACAAATGAAATTCTTTCTTTATAATTTTTCTACGACCAATAGGAACCGAAATAGGACCTATCAATAAGTAGCTTCAGTTTTCAAATGCGAAATTTGATAGATTCAAAGGCTTTTGCCGGGAAAATGCTGCATTTTTCGAAGAAAATTTATTTAATCTTTTTTGAAGGGCATAATCAGACCTATCTTTCAAAAAAAGAGGTCTCTAGCACAAAAATTGAGTGAGTTATAATGAAAATAAGATCAGTACCTAATTTTTTATGCGAAAAAATTGATGAAAACAACCCCCTAACTACCCCCCTAATTGAAATTGATCTTTACCCTTGTGCAATTCTCTTTATATATGTATTGTTAATATGTCAAAGAAGTTTGAATAATTTAAAATGCTTAATTTTTGAAAAATTAGAGCTTAAAGTGAAAAACTATTTTTCACAATTTCATATTTTTCACCCTTTTTTTGAAAATATCTCCGAAAATACTCAATATATGAAAAAAATGAAGGAGTACTAAATTGTAGCTCTTCTCATGACTAAAATTTTCTTCACGCAAATTTTTTTGTACAGTGAATATTTATCGAGATATAGGCATTTAAAACGTCTATTTATGTACGAGAACCTCCTTTTTTGAACCCTTTAAACTCACCCCATTTAAAAACCAAGATATCTAAAGAGATTTAATTTACAGATCCTTGTAGCTCTTGAAAAACCCTACAAAATCGTTTTTGGAAAAATACTCTATCTTCAAAAATGAAGGAAATACGTTAAAAAAACCAATCGATTTTTTTTTCAGAAAAATTTCAATAGTATTGTACAGTACACTTGGGAGCATAATAGTCTACAAAACTGGTATATTCGGCAGTGGGGCGTTGTACGTTCGAAATTTTTTCTGTTTTTTTTGTAAAATACCATAGAGAAGAAACATCTGCTCATATATGTACGTGTGTGAGTGTATATTTATGTAAATGTATGAGAATATACAAAATTTTTTTGTACTTAATTCTACTCTTTTTCAATTCATATCTATTAAATTGGTTTATAAAAATCATAATGTTGTGAAGGGTGGTTTTCAAGGGTTGAAAAGTTGCAAAATGCATTAGACAAATGTTCTAAATAACAGAATTATTGAATTGGATTACTATTACAATTAATCATTTTGCTTTTTGGAAAAAAATTTTTTTTTACATATAACACTAATAACAATTGCTTTTTAAGGGTTGAAAAATTATGAAATCTTATTTCAAAGTATAAGAAAATCATTATTTAACTAATCCAAACCAAATTTTCTCCTTCTTAAAATTTATAATGTTATTTTATAATTTTTGACAATTAGGGGTATTTTTCACCCCTAAGAAACAATCAGGGTTCGTCGACATGACACAAACTACAAAACAGAGGGTGAATTGAGCCTAATCCCAAAATTTTATGCAAATCTATCTAAAGCGAAATCATTTTTTTAGGATTAGTAATTCTTTTTATATCAAACTCTAACAAAGGTCGCTTTTTAAGAGTTGAATTATGATGAAATTGTATTCCAAAGCACTAAACAATCATTATTCAACTAATCCAAACCAAATCTTACCCATATTCAGGTTTAAAACGTTATTTTATAATTTTTGACAATTAGGGGTAGTTTTCACCCCTAAAAACCTTTCAGCGCCCTTCGGTTCGATATAGATTTTGATCCTTGGACTATCACCTACCTTCTGTTAAAATTTCAAGTCAATCCATGCAAGATCAAAGAATTGCGAGGTTTTACCTTTTTTTGAGCTTCATTTCCTGGCCTAAATATGCGTGCCGCTAAAACTCAAGAATGAGTACGATCAAGGGAGTTATATAGTGTGGTAGCCATCTACTTCCCGATCTTGAAGAAGGTTCCCGTTTTCACATGAAGGAAGTGCTTTTTAAGATATAAGAGTTGGAAGTTTCGCACTCTAGGAATTTCTAGAACAGACCTGAATATTCGAGAGTATTCCACAATATTCCAGAACATTCTGTTTTATAATTAACAAAGCACAAGGACAAACTTTAAAATATTGCGGCATCAACCTCAAAGACTCCTGCTTTTCTCATGGTCAACTATACGTAGCTTGCTTTGTAAGAATAATAATAATTCTATATATCACATAAGGTTAACAAGGAAAATTCTTCAATAATTTGAAAATTATCAAACATCTTCCAAGGGAGCTGGTTATATATATTCCGCCATGCATAACCTGCATTTAGAATGTAACAGTGAATTATAGAAAATTTTAGATCAAGCCGACTCAATATATGCATACAGCTGTTTCGATATTATTAGATCTCTTCAGTACAGTTTACTTGACTTGGTGTAAATTCACATATTACTTATTGTTTCCCAATAAAAATCGCGGCTGAACTCCAAGTCAAATAAGCTGTACTGAAGAGATCTAATAAGATCGAAATAACTGTATGCAGATCTTGAGCCGGGATGACTTGACATTTTCTTTAATTCACTGTTTTTTTATTTTTATTTTAAGATAATCAGGAACACAAACAGGTATTAACCCAAAAAGAGTATTCGCTTATTAACAAGAAAAATACATCATGCAATTCAAATTAAAATTGGTATAACATGATAGCACATACATAATACATATAAAAAAAATTTATATATAAAACCTTTATCATGAATATAATTTATAACATATACATACATTAATTTTATCCTTATTATGAAGAACCCTTCTTCAGCGATCGTTTGAGCGACAAGTATGTGGTATTGAAAAGATCTACACCAAAAAAGAATGTCATGTAACAATCCATCATTCGGTGAAGAGGAGAATTATGAGAACAGTTTGTACGTCTATATGGAATATAAAATAGGTTATTATTACGTAGCCTCAAATCTGGAGTCCTAAATGGTATCATCTCTAAAATTCTTGGTACCGATAACATGTTATTAACAACCTTGAACAATAACAAAACGTCTGTTATCCTCCGCCGGTCCGAAAGGCTCACAAGTCCGAAATCTTCCCTCAAAGGTGAATAATCATGATTTATTACAGTGATATTATTCTTATAAGCTAAAAACCTGAGAAATCTTTTTTGAATTTGTTCCAGTCTATCTGTAGCAGTTATATTGTGGATTCCAGATGGTGGATGCGAAATTTAATCTACTATAAACAAAAGAATAATAAAGAGTTAAAAATGTTTTATTGCCCTCGAAGAGTCTGCCCTGGCGGATGATGAAACCTAGCATCCGGTTGGAGTTTGTAATTATTTTTTCGACGTGCAAATCAAATAGAAGTTTGCTGTCAAACAGGACACCTAAGTCTGTGATATTATCAACTTCATGGAGAAGATCATTATTAATGGTGTATTGAAATTGTATAGGTTGACGATTTCGAGTGAATGTAATTTTATGGCACTTTTCGAAACTTAGAAATAGGTATCGTGCTCGATAGTAATCCTGAAGTCTGTTCAGATCATTTTGAATTAGCACACAATCGTCGATACTTTTAACCCTTCTGAAGAACTTAAGGTAATCAGCGTACAACAGGAACTCAGTATCCTTAAAGGAAGGTTTTATGCCATTGATGTATATAATAAAAAGTAAAGGCCCTAAGTGTGAGCCCTGCGGCACACCAGATGTGCAATAGTAAGTATTTGATAATTCTCCGTTTACAACTACATATTGAGATCGATTTTTTATATAAGATAAAAACCATCTAAGTAGATCTCCACAAATCCCCACTTCAGCGAGACCCCTAGTTAGTATAATATGACTCAATTTATCGAAGGCTTTTTTGAAGTCAGTATAAACTACATCAATTTGATGTTGTTGCATTGTTAATGCCAATTTCGCGTCAATACATATAACTAGCTCCCTTAGAAGATTTTTTGATAATTTTTAAATTATTGAAGAATTTTCCTTGTTTACTTGATGTGACATATGAAATGGACTTTAGACCACTAGTATATTTTTCATGAATTGAATGATAATTTTCATTCAGATTAACCTCTTACCTCGTTCGAACAATCAATCACAATTAATATCCACGTAGAATAGATGGAAGAAGTGATACTGGAAATATATTATTATCCCGATTACCCCACATTTATATTAAGAATATGCAGCTTAGCTCCATCAAATCTTCGACAGATTGAGATAATTTCATAATTATCATTATAAATTTTCTCAACTTTTATTTGATTGAATATTTTTCCATTTTTTTCAATCGAGAATCTATAAATCGGAATAGAAATTTTTTAAAGCTTAATGAACAAAAGGAGGCGTAGATTCAATCTATTATTGTACACTAAGCAACTTCCAGAATTTAACTTGGCGTAAAGCTACAAAATATATCAAGCTACTTTTGTGCCTGAAAAACTTATCGAGTCTACTTCCTTTCAAACAAGAAAATACATTCTTCAAATTACCATCATCATTATCCATGAGCGAAGGTCAGAATGTCGTAAATAAAGTTTCTAAATACCTACTTACAAGAACCAGATATTTCATATAGTGCGAAAAATTTTGGTACGGAGATACCGTTACTAAAATATTCGTGTTCAGAAATTTTCCCATTAGAATATTCCAATAATGATGGATCTGAGTGGGCATGGGATGTGTTAAAATTGGGACTATGGCGAATGAAGAATATACCATTGTTTTCACACAAAAACTTCCTAATGATAATTTCAGTTTATGGCTGTTGGGACGGTTTGCCAAGTATCATTATTGCTTAGACAATGGAACATTTTAAAGCGTAAGTGATTTTGCATAAAAAATTAATTTGAGGCTCAATGTATTCAGGAAACTCCTTTGTTTCACACTCTGCCGGAACAACACAAAAACGTATCGTAAATTGTTTAAAGACTATATGAATGGCTTGAGTAGTTGTAGTGAATGAAAACATTTTCTACTACTTACTCAATTGGGAGATGAAAATCTCGTTTCAGTTATTTGAAGAGGAGGTATTGATGTATGTCTTTTCTTCACTTAATCACACCGAATATTTGATAGTATCGTACTATAGACACAAGTCTAACTCCCAATGATGGAAAGTGGCTACCAGACCGGTATCATTCATTCTGCAAATTGGTGTCCTTTTATATTTTAAAACTTGGGTATATATATATATATATATATATATATATATATATATATATATACATATATATATATATATATATATATATATATATATATATATATATATATATATATATATATATATATATATATATATAGATTTTTGCACTATTTAACGTAAGTAGTATATACTTTAAACAAAGTTCCTTAAATAACATTCAATATACTTGATTGAATATATACATAATTACAAATCTTAAATTTTTTTTTCAATGTATGCTTGCAACAAGATATTTATAGTTTTATTATTCGGACTGGTGAAATAAGTGAGACCTATAGCATAATCCTCATCATTGTCACACAGATATTGACTTAGCGTCATTCAATACAATCTCGAGTATAGATGAATCATACAATGTGTTAGAAAAATAAATTTTTGCCACCCACCAACAACCTCAAAGACTAAACCCCTTATTTACAAATGCAGACCAAAGACTATCTACCACTACCACAATGAGTGGGTGCGAAAAGGCTGAAGTAACCCACAAACACTTTCCGTTTATATATAGATATATATATATATATATATATATATATATATATTTATATATATATATTTATATATATATATATATATATATATATATATATATATATATATATATATATATATATATATATATATATATATATATATATATATATATATATATATAATAATATATATATAAATATATAGTCTGTCCAACGAGACTTGGCGTTCACGTCACAGACATGCGGAAATAACGACGCAATGTTACCTACCCAAATATATAAAATTTGAAATTGTCAAAATTAATATGTATCGTAAGTAATTTTCTGAAAGAGTAATTACATGATGATAGTGACCGGAGCACCTGAAAATTTCAATGAATTACCTTATTTTTTGAGGGAAATGGTCAGTTTGTTGAAAGTTAAGAAAGCGCTCAAGAAATGGATATGTCAGGTGGGAAGAGTTTATTGTAGTACCTTGGTCAATGGAAATGGATACTAAACTTTATTTTTTGTGTTAATTTTTGTGTTGTTGTGGATGATGATAATTTGGGGTAATTAAATATAATTACATGTAAGAGATTATTTTTTTGTGGATTAGTAATTTTTTGTCTCAGGTAGCTTACTGTTTATTTGTTTTACCAAAGAAATTTTAAAAAGCTTTCACCACAGGTATTTTACCTTTGCGAGGGTTCTACTATTGTAAATTGTAAATAATTAATTGATATGAATAAAGATTATTATTATTATTATTACTAATTTCGACAAATATTCTGTCTATAACATATAAAATCGTATGAATTCCTCAAGAGAAATTAACACATTCCCAGTAATGAAAATAAGTTGAATTGAATATGATGTCATTCTATTTCAAAATTCGCAATATATATATATATATATATATATATATATATATATATATATATATATATATATATATATATATATATATATATATATATATATATATATATATATATATATATTATATATATATATATATATATATATATATATATATATATTATATATATATATATATATATATATATATAT
>JARQZK010002170.1:645000-685000 GCA_030704885.1 Cynegetis impunctata | reverse complement strand
ACGAACAATCTGTAAATTCATTCTGCATTGTGTTTAAATTTGGACATAAAGTTGAAAATATATGTTTGGAATGGTTTTCCCACGGCAACTACTGACTCTAAACCAGAGTAACCACCCTCTTATCTATGACTTCTATTTCCATTGTTGTCGTAGGTATAGCTATTTATTATTTGTTATTCGTTTTTTTTCGAAAATTGTTGTCTAGTAGGTCTAAAGTGGATGAAAATCTACTATTGCACCTGCCTACAGTAGTATTATTATTTTTGCGGAAAATACAACTCAACAGTCGACAAAACGTCAATTTGTAAATTAAATCGGTACTCACAATTGAAATAATTATATGTTATTAGTGTACTATTGCAACTAAATCAATCATGTGGCAAATTTTCCAAAGATATAAATAAATATTAATAAAAATATATAGTGAATATGGCATTTTTGAAATGCCATTTTCACTATATATTTTAAGGTGCACTTTCAACCAAATAGACTAATGCACTTTATTGAATGTCAGGTGCGGGCGTAGTTATATATCCCTTTATATATATATATATATATATATATATATATATATATATATAGTTATATATATATATATTTATATATATATATATATATATATTTATTTATATTATTATATATATATATATATATATATATATATATATATATATATATATAACAATATAAATACATATATATATCTATATATATATATATATATATATATATATATATATATCTATATATGTATATATACATATATATATATATATATATAATTATTTTTTCTAATTGTTGTTGCCTGTGAACTATTTCTAATCTCTTGAAAATTATTAGCAATAATAATAATAAGTTTTGATAAAGCAGGGAATGTCGTGGCGAAACGTCAACTTTTTAATAAAATCGGGTTTTTTAAGATTCAACAAGCCTGTTATTGCTAATAATTTTCAAGAGATTATATATATAAATATATATATATATATATATATATATATATATATATATATATATATATATATATATATAATCTCTTTATAATTATTAGAAATAACAGACTGGTTGTATCTTAAAAAACACGATTTTATTAAAAAGTTGACGTTTCTCTACGACATTCGTATTTTATCAAAACTTTTGAAAAAATTGAAATCTCCTTGACATTTATTGATTTGAAAAAATTTGAATAGACAAAGAATGCTTTGTCTCGCTAAAATTTTTTTCCGAATGTGGTTGTTCTTTGTTATTTATTACGTGCTATTCAGTCTATATATATATATATATATATATATATATATATATATATATATATATATATATATATATATATATATATGACGCAATTAGGAAGTCGGTCCACGCCGCACTCCGTGTCAGGGAATGAGGACTTTTTATAGAAATGTAAAATGATAGGAAAGTAAAATCATTTTTTAGTAACTTAAAGGGCTGAAGAAGGTTTCAGAACCTTATAACAGCCCATAGATAATATTTAGCTAGCAAAAAACATGTACCCCCCAAAAAATTTTTTCAATATACTTTTATGATATTATGAATGTTTTGTAAAATTCTGCTTGAATGATATTTTCTTCAGAAACATCTAATTTGCGTCAATGCAAAGGGAAGATATTGAATGAAATTTTCCTTGTTAATTTTCCAGGTAAAATGAATATATATATATATATATATATATATATATATATATATATATATATATATATATATATATATATATATATATATATATGAATATATTGTTTTTTAAAAATATTTCGATTTGTATTTCTCAAGCAACAAACTGACATTTTACAATTTTTCTTCGATATCTAATAAACCAGAAATGATAACCCGCTATAGGGTCCTTTCCTTCATGAAATAGAATTGATTGAAAGTTTGAACGGTTCTGAGATAACCCCTGACAAACGCATAGATAAACATTTCAAAATTCGTTGTTTCAGTGAACGTAACGAATAAATGCGCGAAATTAACATAAAATGAGTTGTTATCGAAAAATTACAAATTCATCATATAGAAATTGATAATGAAAAATATCAATGGACTAAACAGTAGTTTACGATTATGAGGATTTCGCATTGAAAATATCTAAATACCAACATCTAATAGCAATTGGGAAAATTTCGACAAGTCATCTACTACGTAACAAAAATGGGGTCAAACATTCGATAAAAATCCTAAATAACATCAAATTACATAAGGACTCCGCCAATAAGGACGTATTTTCCCCTATAATTCCACATTAGAAACCGCAAAAGGGCACATCCATAACTCCAAAGAGCCATAGAGAGAAAGAGGGTGAGCTAAATGTCGGATAATTATGAACTATATCATAATTATCAATCTCCATTTCTTTTGCCACGGGTTTTGGAAATCACTGCTATCGCACCTCTCCACCACTCCCTCCATCAAAATTTGAAGAAGACAACATTTCTATTTTATTCAGCCCAATTCTGATAGTTCTCTTTTGGCCCAAGAACAATTTCAGATACAAAAAAAATTTAGCTCTTTGGTGTGAAGGAGCTGCTGGAAGAGCTTATATATATATATATATATATATATATATATATATATATATATATATATATATATATATATATAATATATAAATATATATTTATAAATATATATAATATATATATATATATATATAAATATATATATATATATATGTATATATACAGGGTGTCCACGTGGCTCGCCCCTATATGTCCTAAAATGTTTGTAAAAATACAACTTTTTTCGATAAAATTTTTATTACTATTTTTAATAATTGAATCATGGTGGCTCGTCGGGTTAGGAAAAAAGGCATTTTATTACGATTCATTTGATACCGCACTCTTTTAGGTTATAAGAACTGAAATTAGTTATTTGGACGCATCCATAGCCTTCTAGAATAAAAATTTAATGAAAAAAAAATAGAAATACGGTCACAAACAGTAACAAATGATACATGGTTGTATTCTAAATGCCATATGGAGACCAAAAAACTGAAATTATACCAGGTGCACCATTTGAAAAACGAAAGTTCATGTCACTTCCGGTGAATCCGAAATTTGCATGAAGTTGAGTTACCTACTTGTCGGAAAATGCAGTTTTATGCATTCAACAGATCCTCCAAATTTCATTCCATTATCTCCGAAAACAAAAAAGGTATCCTTGGACACCCAGTATATATATGTATATATATATATATATATATATATATATCTATATATATATATATATATATATATATATATATATTCATATATATATATATATATATATATATATATATATATATATATATATATATATATATATATATATATATAATAATATATAAATAATTGGGAATTATCAGAGTAAAATCTTAGTCCTATGTACTATTTATTGACATAAGTGTTAAGCTTTCGTAGCTTCACAGCTACTTCTTCAGAACATCTAGAAAAAATACATATATATTGTTACAAACCTCTAAACGATCGTCTAAAATCAAAAAGAAGAGACAAGCTCACAAGAAACAGTTTCCATTAAATCTACCCATAATGACTTACATCAATGCTAGGTTAGCGGACAACAGATCATAATCCTAACAATCATCCATAAATTAAACCTGAAAGCTAGGTAACCTGTCCCCTTACAATTAACGGTTATTATATTATACAAAATTATTTTCAGAAAGTACCAAATTTGAGACCGAAAAAACGTCATACGTCAACAATTAAATCTTTGACAGTCAACCTAAAAAAGAAATGACACATCTTTGACATTAGTTCAATCTATAATAATTGTCAATCTCCGAAAGATTCTTTGTTTTGACGTCATAATGTCCATCAACATTGACGCAAGAACAACCAGTCAACAAACCTCCAGCTAACAAACACTTAAACCTTAACTTATCCTTAAAAATCAATATACCTCAAACAGAGAGGAATAGAACTATTTTAAATTTGTAAAATTACTCTTCCAAAATATAAAAAAAATTCAACGAATTAAAAAAACACAAACATTCTTCACAAAAATTATACAAACAAAATTTCACAAATAAACTAATGAATTGTCATCCGCATCCTTTATGAGTATGTAATCTCAGTATTATTAAAAAAACCAAGAGATTTTATACTCTTGTCTATTTCAATCAACCACGAGTATATGTAACTTAAATTACTGATGTCTGATCTCTGGTTAACAGTATTATTCGTCTGGGCTATCCTGATCATTTCCAAAATTGAGCGCTGATATTCTTCCTTGCATTTGTCTAAGATGGCAACATTCTCTAACCTCCAATCCACTTTATGTCCCGTCTCTATCACATGCTTGGCTAGTGCACAACTTTGCTTTCCTCTGTTACAATCACTTTTATGTGATATTACTCTGCCATTCAGGCTTCTTGAAGTTTGTCCAATGTATTCTAATTGGCAGTTGTGACATTTGATTTTATACACTATCTCCTTCTGTCGTAATTTCCCAATGGGATCTTTCAGTTTTGAAAAAACTTTGCGAACAGATTTAACAGACTTCTGTGCTATTCTGAGGTGATCAATCTGCTTCAAGACTCTTATCAATGGATCTGTAAGATAATCGATCTTTGGAAGACTGACATATCTGACCAATGTTGTAATCCCGTCTGTTGGTTCTGTTCCTTCCACCACTTTACGGTTCTCAGATACAGGATTGTTATATAATAGTCTCCTGATCAGTTTCTTAGGGTACGAGTTCTTCTCAAGTATCGACATCTATATATATATATATATATATATATATATATATATATATATATATATATATATATATATATATATATATATATATATATATATATATATATATAAATATATATATATATATATATATATGTATATATATATATATATAAATATAGAAAACAGAATTCTTCGTGTTATCGAAACACGTTCGTGGCAATAAAATTAAGTACTAGGACATTTATCTGAAACTAATCAAACAAACCTCCTAGCGGAGCTGCTTATACGAGTAAATGTCTCCATGTACCTTGGACGGTGTATGTTAGAAACATTAAGTTGTCCACCACAATCAATGGAAATGATAGACAGTCTGTTTCGCCCCTATTTGGGGCTCATCAGTATCATCCATCCATCGAAAGTGATAACCAACCAAATATTTCTAACGGCCTTATATTTTCCTTCAAGTGCCTATATGGCATATAAATATGACACAGCGCCACCAGTCGGAAACAAATGAACCACATCTTACAGATAGATGAAAACATTGAATGTTCAGATCAATTGATTGTTTGCTTATCATTGGAACATTATTTAAAAATATAAATTAACTAAAGTGAAACTAATTAGCTTGATTCCACTAAAATTGCTATATTTACTGGACATATTTGATCCGGACTATTATATCTTAAAGTTAGAGAGTTCTTGATAATAGTCTGTAAGTTATAAGTCCAGTAAATATAGCAATTTTAGTGTAATCAAGTGTTCTATTTCAGTTGATTTACATTTTTAAATGCTATCACCTATTAAAACTGATTTTTATTACATCAAGTTGTTGTATTTATGTAGCCATCAATTTAAAAGAAAACAGAAACGTAAACATAGTTGACAAACACTTCATCACGTGGAGGAGATAACGGACACTATTAGCTCTAAGTTTTAAAAAACTCTGTCGCAGCGAGCTGCATTAGAAAAGAAGGTTTTCATAACGTATCCAGTTTCAAAAATCTATTCATTCAATTAGGATTTCTGTTTCAAATCCTAAAAACAAAAATTGCGCCCTCGTCGCTATCGTGTGAACAATATTCATTTCCTCCTCCGGGGCGTCAACCCAACAACACCGAGAATATAAGGACTGGAGGCTGCCGAGTGACGTCACAACAGGCAGGCCGACCCGAAGCAACAACGTCTTGAGTATAAAGACTCAAGACTGATTTGTGACGTCATCGCCTGGCGGCCGAGCGAACGCTGCGTAGCTATCGGTTCTATGTATTTATCAATGTTTCAAATTCATTTTCCGACTATTTTCAAGTAGTAAAAAAATTTGTGAATCATTTAGTATTGTAGCCAACAAAGTGAATTGAGTTTTTCTATCGATATTTGCCATATAGTATATAAAACCAATGTTTTTAGTTCAATATAATCAATATCTTGAGGTCTCGCTTGAGGTAATGTTCGCTGAAATAGTTTTCTACTTTTGATAAATTGTTATTTTCCGTTTCTTACCTTTACCTAAGCGATCATTTTTCTTGCAGCAGTAGTTTTTAATCAATGTATTTGAGGTACAATCCAATAATATACCAACAATGGCTTTAGAAGAATGAATGTCGCATGCTTCGAAATGAAGTTGGTGATTTTCTTTACGAATATATTCAAAAATTAATTTAGATAGAAAAGTTCTTTGGCAACATACGTTTAAGAATTTATCTTCATGGCTATTGATTATTTTTTGAAATATTATAGGTATATGAATTTACGACAATTTGAACTACTGAATCTTGGGGATAATGAAGGCCACCTCGATTCAAATTATTTATAAGATTGAAGTTATCGTCTACAATGAGTTCTTCATTATTATAGATCAACAAATTATGACACGAGTGACATTTAAATTTTTTCATAGCGATGTGACTGCAATATCCTCCTAAATAAGTAACCACATGCATTTCTTTTGCTATATTTCGCATCAATTTCATTCGAATGAAATTTGCTACTGTCCTCATCAATAATCAGTTCATTGTTATCAAGTACAAACAATGACTCATAGAACTTTTCAATTTCAAAATTTCCAAAATTACGAGATTTCAACGTGAGTATTGATTGAATTCTAAGTTTCTTTTCTGATTCGTTTTTCTAAATTAAAAGATTGAACTAATAAATTGAATTCCTCGAAAGTTTTGTAAACAGTACGCTTCATATGTTCTAAATATTCATTTTTGCTGTACTCAATAGCTTTTTTGAAACGGACTTCGTCCAATACCTTTAGTTTTTCGTCTTTACTCTGACGATACTTCACGTCTATTGATAAGTACTTTGGACATTTAGGAAATTTACTTGGAATGCTACTATCTTTGAGTCGTGGCAAAGCAAAACTAATTGAAAAGATCTCACCGGTTTTCGAATCCTGTTGTGATATGTCCCATATAAAATCCTGACTTCCAAAATGATTTTCACAAACACGACTGTTATTGTTCGGCTCGAAATCATCACGAGGTATTGCACATATCCATTTACGGCGAATCTCGGCATTTTTAGGAAAACGAAACACTAGAACTTTTGTAGCGTTTGTGTAATTTCGCCTGCATCCATGCACACAACACTTATAGGGCATTTTTGAAACACTTCACTTATAGTAATTAATTCAAATGCATAAGCTAACTAAAAGAATTATTTGTGGAAATCAATACAAATGAGCAATTTTTTGAAGAGCGTCTTAAATCAATGATCTAGTTTCCAATAGAACAAGTGTGCGAAGCGAACGTCAACACGTGCGGGGTAGGTTTCAACAGCGTTGCCACACCAAACAATAATGGGGAATATTGAATATTACTTCAAATTTGTGTTGAGTTAATGAAATTATATTTTTTCTCAAATTTTAAGTATGCTTCTTGGTAAAAAATTTGGACAATAACAATTAAAACATAAAGTGTAACACTTAGGATTATAATATTAAAACAATATTTCATTATATCTTATATCTACTCAACAATAATTTGGCTATACTGGCAACACCGCTACGTAGGCCATGTGCCATGCAACTGCACCGAAAAATGTTTAGGCCTACAGGCAACTACGTCACGATGAAATCTGAAGGGAGAGCTGAGTCCTTATCTCAAGACGTTGTTGCCTGAAGTCACATCGTTGTGCGTTGGATAACGCGAACCGCAAAAGTATTAGGTTTTTTGAAATTTTTGAAAGGCTTCCGGTTTGAAGAGAGTACCAGTCGTCAACTGAGCCCTTCTTTTTACCCTATTCGATTTTATTATGGAAAAACGAAATTTCAAAGCAAATACCATTACTACCAAAACTTATGTAATCAAAGTCTTCAATTTGCGAATTTTGCATGACGCTAATCGCTCGTTTGATTTTCCACAGTAATTTTTAACGAGTATATTTACTGTACAGGTAATCACAATTTTTGCAATCTCATGAATTGTATGAACATTACATTTGCTATTATTATGTAGATGATCGTTTTCTGAGAGAAATTTCAAAATATATTGAGTAACAAATGCCCGTTTATTATGAACTGTTAAAAAAATTCCTATAAATCATCTAAAATTTTGTTAAATATTATATATGCATATAAAACTATTCGTACGATAACGTCTTAGTTATTCGAATACCGATATCTTGCCTTGTTCGATGTACGTAATTTCAGTTGCTCAGATAAAAAAGCTAAAGCTCCAGCTAAAGATGAATTATTTTGGAAACTGTCCTCAACATCTAACATATTCATCGCCAATGAATCTAATAAACTGGAAATATGTTTTAAAACTTTTTCAATTTCATCGCTTTTCTCAGGAACAAGTTTTTCAGCGTTTTTGTCGATATTATGCCACAAATCTTTGATTGCACTTATATTATGGGAAGTAAAGGGAGTCTTCGAATCAGGTTTGAGGTCGTTTCGCAGTATTTGTATTTCGCATTCATATAAAAATGTTTCGACTTTTAAATCGGAGCTTATTATTACAGAGTACGTCATTACAGGCCCAGGAGAATATTTCATTCTGAATAATGTGACTTTACTAGTATCATTTATTTTGAACCAGCCTTTAGGCAAATGAAATGAGTTTAAAACATTAAGAAAATGTTCAATATCATAATATGAAGATCTTTTTTCACAAGCTTCAAATTCGACTTTACTATTTCTAATTGCATTTGCAAAACTTTTATTTTCTAATTCGCGGAGTTTTTCATCACGACTCAGGCGAAATTTAATTGTTTTTGATAAATAAGAAGGACAAGTTGGGAGTTTGGTGGGCACAGCATAGTGTTTTAGTCTAGAAATTTTTAAACTAACAGTTATATACTCGCCGGTTTTGGAATCCGTTGCAGTAGAACAAGTGATTATATTTTCCTTGGCAAAATGTAATTCACGGACCCTAGAGAACTTCGATGGAGAAAAAATTTTTCCCTTTGAATAGCTGCCACCCATTTAGCAGACATCACTTCATCCGTTGGAGAACGGAAAAGGTGTACTTTTGGTCCATTTTTATAGTTACCGCGACATTTTAAATAATTCGTTTCGGTGACACACCACTACCACTACAAAAATATAGCACACAATTAATCCTGTTACAACAAATTCACAAAAAAACAAGGGAGAAAAACCCAAGTCGCTCCTGTACGGAAGTAAACAAACACTGAAAAAGTAGGGTTAACCGGTGGAAGCTGAATTCGCATGTACCTCGCTATGCCTACGTCACGAGGCTCTGACGTCAGAGTCCCTGGTCCTTAATTCTCGGTGTTGTTGGTCAACCCCCCAACCAATTTATATCGAAATGAATTCCATCCATGATATCATACGAAACTACCTAAATACAAAGTTTCAACTATATGGTCCCAAACTTGCGCCTCCTATCGTATAAACAAGATTCATTTCCTCTCCTAGGGGGTCAACCCCCCCAAGCAACTCGTACCAAAACCAATCCTATCCAATATATCATATGAGCTTTGTTGGCTGAAGTATTCATGGATAATTTGGAACAGTTAATTCATAATCATCCTGTGTGTCTTCCGTGTACAATAAAAATTGACAGATAAAACTAATATATTTCCTTTGGTTGAATATCAGGCATTTCGAACTTTAGTTTTGGATTCAAACAAATTTTGACATTTAATCACAATTTTATTACCATTCATCGATTTTTTTTCTCTCAAACGTTGTTAAATTATTTATTTGTACTCACTTTTTAATATACCTATCATCTTTTTCTCAATAAATATTATTCCTATTGCTACTCCTACCCAACCAAAAAGGTATTCTGAATAAGGTAATTATAAACCTGAAAAATTTAACAGTTCGTCCCTGTGTTTTGAAATTTGTTTAAGATTAATGATGAAATCACAATTGTATCGAATTTTATCGATAAATTATGGAAATCTATTTAAACTTCCGGATAATTCGATGTACTCTCATGAACTAGCAAACAAAAGCCCGAAATTACAAGATAATTCAAAAATTGAGAACTGATAAGTCAACACTCAATAACTTCAATATTTAATGAAACACAGAATGAAACCTTTAACGATATGAAATTTAAACAATAATTGCAAGCCACTAGATTATATATATATATATATATATATATATATATATATATATATATATATATATATATATATATATATATATATATATATATATATATATATATATATATATAGGGTGGCCCACCCCATTCGCCTCGGTGTTTCTATGAGAAATGAAGAGTGGGGAAAAAAAATTTAGCACAGTCATATGTAGGTCCATGAGTAGCCTATTCCAAAATTATTTTGAAATATACAGGGTGCCGCAAAAACAGGTATATATCAAAGTTATATTTTTTCTTATAGAGCACCCTATATTTTTTTATATTTTTAGATACAATAGACCAAATAAAGGTAAGTTACGGTTATATTTCCTATACCTAAAACTGACGGTTTTTGAGTAATTTTGATAAATTAAAAAATACAAACCATAATTAAACAATTGTTTACACCCTGTAACAAGTAACGATCTGCTCGTTACTGAATTCACTGCTCAACAGAAAGGTTAAAATTAACTTCCACATAAAAGTCTTTCTTCAATATTGTACAGAGTGGTGAAAAAAATGGAATCAAAGTTTGAGCACATATTTTATGGAATAACTTTTCAAAGTGAAATGGAACATCCTGTATACGGTGACATATTCTGACGCAGAATTAGATTCCCTTTAAAACTATATCAGGGTTCCCTATACCTACCTCTTATGATTTTTATGCAAAAAACGTTTTTATATTCTACTTATGAGTAATTTCTTTATCTTAAAAATGGAACATCCTGTATTGCAATGAAAAACTAGAAACATTTTTAAACTCATTTCATTGAAAAATTAACAATTATTCTTTTAACAAATGGTCAAAGAGGTACCTATTATTCTCGATGCATAAGCGAACTCTTTCTTGAAATGAGTGCTGAACCCTTAATAATATGCATGTTTTGCGGTATGGAATAAAACGCTCTTCTTCTTCGAAATTTGAGTTTATACTTGTGCCTGCATTTTGCTTGAGATACACCGTATTCGCGAAAATTCAATCTCGTTCTTTTAGCGAATCTTCGTGTTCCTTAATAAACAGATTTTAAAAATGCTTTTCAATTACAATACAGGATGTTCCATCTCAAAATAAAGAAATTAGTCATAAGTAGAATATAAAAACTTTTTTTGCGTAGAAATCATAAGAGATAGGTATAGGGAACCCTAATATAGTTTTAAAGAGAATCTAGTTCTGCGTCAAAATATGTCATCGTATACAGAATGTTCTATTTAACTTTAAGAAGTTATTCCATGAAAAATGTACCCAAACTTTGATGCAATTTTTTTCACAACTCTGTACAATATTGAAATAAAACTTTTATGTGGAAGTTAACTTTAACCTTTCAGCTAAGCAGTGGATTCAGTATCGAGCAGCTCGTTACATGTTGCAGGGTGTAAATAATTGTTTAGTTATGGACTGTATTTTTCAATTTATCAAAATAACTCAGAAACGGTCAGTTTTAGGTATAGGGAATATAACAGTAACTCACCTTTATTTGGTCTATAGTATTTAAAAATATAAAAAAATATATGGTGTTCCATAAGAAAAAATATAACTTTGATATTTACCTTTTTTTGCGTCACCTGTATGTTTCAAAATAATGTTGGAATATGCTCCTCATGGACCTACATATGACTGTGCTAAATATTTTTCCCCACTTTTTTCGTTTCTCATAGAAACACCGAGGCGAATAGGGTGGGCCACCCTGTATATATATATATATATATATATATATATATATATATATATATATATATATATATATATATATATATATATTACTCTATTCGTGACTAAATTAAAATTAAAGCATATGATTTTGTGAGATTGCAGTCAAATAAAACAAACTTTGAAGACTCTTCATTCTAACTCGAGCTTTCGAGACTAAATTGTCCCTTCATAAGGAGAAGAATGTGAAATTATAATAATGTTACAAATCAAAAACATATTAAAAGACATACAGGACAATCGACCGAACGCCGATCCATTAACATTTCACATCAAGGTTATTTTTTTTTAATAGTTGCAACATATGCAACACACACCACAATCAAAACCTTGATGTTGTGAAATATTAATCGGCGTTCGGTCGATTTTCCTGTATGTTTTTTAATATGTTTTTAATTTGTAACATTATTATAATCTCACATTCTTCTCCTAATGAAGGGACAATTTAGTCTCGAAAGCACAAGTTAGAATAAAGAGTCTTCAAAGTTGGTTTTATTTGACTGCAATCCCACAAAATCATATGCTATATAATACTGGCGATAGAAAAAAGGAGAACTGTTTAAGAGCCCTTTCAGACTTGGATACTGTATCCGAGATACGCGTATCCCAGATACAGAAAATACATACGTTTATATGTACGTTTATTTTTCAATTGTATATTATATGTTTATTTCACCTTGGATACGGTTGCTATAAACACACTCATTATGCCCTAGACTATTACGCCCGCATTTGCGGGCATAATGGATTTAAAACGCCCGCTTATTGTACTAGGAGAAATGAAGCAAATTTCATTGATTAAATACTTCATAATCCTTATCGTATCCGACTCTGGATTTCTCCGGCAATTAATTATTCGCAGCTTTGGGTGCATTTTCTATGATATTCTTGGGTAAATTCATTTTCATTTTCATTATTTCTATAAGACTACACAAAGAAAGCAGCATGACATTCACTGAATATGATGACAAAAATATTCACAAACGTCAAACTATCAACAAATGACATGCCTACTATGAGAAGGAAAATGGATAGGAGCTATGAAACGATTTTAAAATCGCTTTTTCATCATAATATAATAATTTTTTCGTGGAAAATAAAATCTTGTATGCACCGCGTGCGTTACTAGATCCTTATGCCGATCGGGCAACATTCATCCCTCGGGCCAGAGGCCCTCGGGCCGAATGTTTCCCTCAGGGCATAAGGATCTATATAACGCACTTGGTACATAAATAACTATTTCACACTGCATTCAGCACAGCATACCGTATCGCGATACTAAATTTCTGAATCTCGCTCATTCAGCCGCCGGCGACAGTATCCGAATCCGGGATACCGAATTATCAATGTGGCTTATGGACCTGTTCAGACTTGCATACTTTTGCGATTCAAAAAGCACAATAGCATAGGTGTACAATATTTTTATTATTTATTAGTAGAAGTGAAGTGGAATAGAACGGTTTTTCGATTGTACCATGGAGAATAAAGTTTTTGATAACGAGAAATTTATAAGTTTTGGTAGAAAACGCGAAATTCTTGTATATGGGATACAAGTAATGAAAATCATTTCGACAGAAATATAAAAAAAAAATGTTGGGTGGAAATTACCAAACAGATGTGTGAAAATTTTGAAGAAATGACAATTGTTCAACAAAATGAATATGGTAGATATATTTATAAAAGTAATTATACAGTGCATTCAAGAAGGAATGCATAAATTCATTAGCTAAATAAATCAAATTATTATATTATCAAAAACTCTCCAAACAAGACGATTATTTGTCGAAAGCTTACTGATTTTTACAATAATCATCTCAAGATGGATAACAAAAATTAAATGAAATATTTCAATAATATTGTTTTCCGTCGACCACTAAATAAAAGCTTATTTTAACGTACACGAAATTGATCATTAATGACCCATTTTAATGTGCAATTTCTCCTATTTTAATGTATGATTTTCATGGGCAACCAAACACAGAAGTATTCAGCACGGAATAGTTGAATTATTCTGTATCTGTACTGTTATTCCACAGAGAAAAGGAATTCATAATTCAAATCGAAAAATTTAACTCTATACAAAATAAAGTAGAAACTGCGGAAAAAATTTCACGCAATAATCGTTCGAAAGTAAATAACACTTCAGCTTCCACCAGTTCCACATATTCCTTATCGGATATTGTAGGTAATGTTAACTATTCAGAATGTCACATGTCTAATATTCCATCTATGAATTTCTCAAATTGTTCCATCGGGAGCATAAATATAAATATATCGAAATGAACAAAGAAATTTATATTGTGTCAAGTGTATCTGTCATGCAAAATAAAAATTTATTTCAATCAAGAATTTATACTCAATTCATGATGAGGTCGACGGAAAAATCTTAAAATAAACTGGTTTATTAATGTAGCGATTAATGGTCTCGAACTATTAACGCGCTCGCTCCGCTCACGCGTTAAAATATCTCAACCATTAATCGCTGTCATTAATAAACTAGTTTATTAAATAACTATTATTAGCGATGAATAATGAGTTTATTCGTTAATTTATATTGCTTTTAAGTTTTTACGGATTGCAGTGAAAACCCTTTAGATAAGCGAATTGATGTTTAATTTGTATTAATCAGTGCACTACTATCTAGTAACTGTTCGCAAACTATCAAGTAAATTGTAAGTTACGGAAATAAATTATACATGGTACACTGTAGTAAGGGCCCAGAAATATAATATACCGCAGCATAGCGCACTCTTCAATGTCCATTTCATAAAAAGCACCGTACAGCACTGATATTGTACTGATAAAATTTATTTGCAAAACTATATTCTAACAAAAGTATCTTGACTGTATCTGGCCTAAATTCTGTATCTCGCATACAGTATCTCGGATACAGTATCCTAGTCTGAAAGGGCTCTAAATCTTCGATTTTCAGCCGCCCGGATACGAAGGAGTATCCGGGATACAGAATTATCATGGTGGCTTATGGACCTGTTCAGACATGCATACTTGTGCGATGCAAACATTTCGATTTCAGAGGCGGGCAGTATTTTTATTCAGAATTGATAGTGAGTTCGAACAGCAGAACGCACTCTTCAATATTCATTTTATAATAACGACTGCACCGCACTGAAATTTGTATTTGTAATGAAAAAGTATGCCAAAAGAGTATCGGGATAGTCTGCGACTGTGATTTGGTATCCCGTATACAGAATCCCGCATACAGTATCCTCGTCTGAAAGAAGCCTTAGAGAATTCCTGGCTGATATCATATCTCCTTTCAGATTTGGTATATCTTCTTTCGTTCTCGAGATAAAGACGAAAATCAAATATTTCACGATATATTTTTCTTGATGAATCAATCATTGTAGATTTGTGTTGATGGAAACTCGGACATTAGAGGGCTATTGGAACTTTTATAAAGTTAAGCAGTAATAGTGCCGATCTTATATTGACATATATGCATGCGCAGTTGATGTTTAAAATAAGGAAGACATTATTAGGGAGTTTTTGAGACCCTAAATTTAGACGTAAATTACGTTTTCGGTTATTCTGAGCATGCGCAGAAGCTTTGAAATCACTGAGACGGTTATTAACCGATAACGTACTACGTTATCAACGGGACCTTAACGTTCGCTTAATAAACGTCCGTTATATTCGCGGTGTTGACAAGTTTAAACGCGCTTGGGTTAAATTGTTACAAACTAAAGAAAAATAGACTATTTAAACTATGATAAATGACTAATATCATATATACTATCGTGCTAATCCGTTCCAAACTTCTTCCTTTGTATTGAAAATTCGCAAAAAATGTTATTTCTTACTATGTGGCAACCATCAATCGAGTCTGCGATCTGATGTTTTGAGATTGACAGTTTCGGGTATTTTTATTGGTTATGTCACAGTGCTATTTTGGTTTGTTTATTTGTGTAAATTGGCCTGCTAATTTTGATATTTTTTCAACGGTTTTTGTTCACTTGTCACGATAGTTAAAAAAAGACTACGATTTACAGATATGAAGGATCTGTTACTTCTTAGAGTGGTTCTAAGTAATAATCCATTTGAAAACCCAGATATTTGGTCAGTGATTCAGCAGCACATTACCCTTATAACAGGAAAATTATTTTCAATGAGAACAGTAAAATACATAAGCCTTCGATGCCTAAGAAATATATTTGCCCAAATTAATCACAATTATTACTACAAACTATTGCATTTATCAGTTGCTTTATGTCCAGACAATTGGGTTTGGTATCTGCAAAGTTTGGCATAACCGTGGCAAATCCTCTCTTTGAAAACGGAAACTTCTTTTCACCTCTTCAACCTCAATATTATACAAATCGAATCCGGGTATGTTTATATCAATATTTTCACGTTCTTGTTCCTCTTCAAAGATGTTATGTAAGATTATACCTCTCATTAAATTATGATCCACACCCCCGCGCCTGATCGCTATATAGTCTATTACATCTTCCATGATAATTTACCCAAAGAACGCTAATAATAGGTGAATGAAAATTGGAAAAATCACCCGACAAAAAATAATACAAGAACACAAGAGAGGTTATACTTATTTGACTTTCGCAATAAATTTGAATTCAAAAACGTTTTTTGGATCTTCAACCCGTTATTAACGTTTTCCGTTCTGCGCAAACTCAACATAGCGGTTTACGATAATTACGTTGACTTCAAATAGAAACTCAAAAACTCACTATTAATGTTACTGCTTGTCGTTATTTGTGCGCGGTTACTGTAGGGCACTATCCAGACCTTATTTCATGATTTACATGTCATAACCTCTCTTTTTTCGGCTTCTATCTATGTTCTATGTTCTATCCTTTGATAAACCAAGACAAAGTACGTACCACCTTGTCATTATAACGTAACCTCATAAGGTTGTTGATCTGTGGTTTCAATAGCTCTAAATTTCAAGTATATTTTAAGGTCGAGCACTATTTATATAAGGTCAGCACAAATACTACAAGACAGTAAATTCAGGTTACCAATAACTCTCTACTGTTAGGGTAGTTTAATTCACATTTGATTTATGACAAAGTTGACGCACTACTGACTTTCGTTCTTTCAGATTTAAATTCCAATTATTTTTGTTTTTCATATGACGACCATATTCGTTTTTCAAAATTACTGGAAGACCTTGAGTTGGGCTTTTCAATGATATTTCACTTCATGGAAAAATTATCCGTTTTAATCGAGAATTTTTGCTCATGTGTCTATGCATTTATCACTGTAGATTAAGTGTTTCATTCACAGAATGGAGAAACAAGCTAAATTAATTTGAGCTAAGAATGCTTAAGAATTAGTGAATGATGGATTTGAATAAATTTTTCTGATAATTTTCGAGAAATGTTATGTTAACAATTATGATTTATGGAATACTAAATTTCCAGAGATATTTTATTGAACGTATTCCATGATGTTGCTTTCAGAGTAAAGTTGTGGAAAAGCTTGGAATCATTGAAGAATGTTTACTATTTGTCATGACCTAGCATGATTACTTCTATCATATTAAAAGTGATTTTCTTCGAATTGCTTCATTGAAACGGAATAACTTGATTGAAAAAGAAGTGAGATATCATTGGAAAACTCATCTCAAGGGCTTCCCGATCTGAAAATGAAAGATGGCTGCCATTGAAAAATAAAAAGTTGTTATTGAAATCTGAAGATCAAAAGACGGTAGAGGGTACAGATTTTCATAAATTGAATGGTAATCAAAAAGTACGTTTACAATTCTCACGTCCCTGCCTTCACAAAACAACGATATTTGATTTATGGAGGATAAACAATATCGTCAATTTTTGGTTTTTCATTTTTATTTCAAAAACGCATGAAGATATATTAAATCTGAAAGGAGATATGAAATCAGACAGAAATTGCCTGAAAATTTTTTCTATTTAACCTTTCTTCTATCTCCTATATTAACTAAGATAGCAATATATATATATATATATATATATATATATATATATATATATATATATATATATATATATATATATATATATATATATATATATATAGATATATATATATATATATATATATATATATATATATATATATATATATATATATATATATATATATATATATATATATATATATATATAAATATATATATATATATATATATATATATATATATATATATATGTAAGAATATTATGTTTTGTATTATTTTTTTCTTTTTTTGTGTATCTTTTCAGTTGCGGGTTGTAAGAATATTTAATGAGTTAAAATTTTTTTTATGATTTTAAGTTTTGTGAAATTGTCGTATGGAAGATCAGTTTCAACTGAATACGACCCTTCTAATTGTGAACAGAATAGTTTTTTATGTAGTGTTTTTTCTGAAATGTCTCAATTTGTTGTAGTTTTCTGTCACAATAAAATTTATTATTATTATTATTATTATTATTATTATTATTATTATAATTATATATATATATATATATATATATATATATATATATATATATATATATATATATATATATATATATATATATATATATATATATATATATATATATATATACAGAGCTATTCAAATTCGAGTCTATGCATGAGGATTTCGATAACGGTAAGAAATAGAGGGATTGAATGGAATTGGCAAATAGAGGGATGGTTAAATGGGGGCAAAATTGCATGTTTCAGAGGTCAATTATATGGATAGAAAAAATCTGATCTAGCTTCTTTAGTTCTGGAGTTATACAGGAAAAATCGAAAAAGTCGAAATTCTTCTTTTTATTTAAGGAATTTTTCAAAACAAATTGTCACTTTGCCATTGCAACTTTTTGTAGGCTATCCAAATATCTGAATAAAAATTATTCATTCGTATAAATTCGTATTAATTCGGCCACCCTCAACTTTTAATTTTCAAATTCGGACCTGTATTTTTAATTGCATTTTCTTGAATGCCAAGAGTCAAGTTTCATATTGTCGAAGTATTTCCATCTGAATAAACGAGTGTTTTGGAAATATTGAACTGTTAATAGTAAAATTTCAAAATTATTTTTGAATTCCAGCTCTAATTAAAAAAATGGTGATAAAATTTTTCTCAAATTTTGCCACTTTTCCATCGCAACTTTTTGTGGCATTTCCAAATATCTGAATAACATGTATATACAGGGTATCGTACACATTGGGTCTCCCTCAACTTCTCATTTTCAAATACGGACCTGTATTTTTATTGCATTTTTTCAAATGCCAAAAAATCAAAGTGTCATGTTTCATATTGGCGTTTTACTTTTATCTGAATCAAAGAGTGTTTTGGAAATATTGAACTAATACTAGGCATTCTATGATATTTTTATTTGATTACAGCTGAAATTTAAAAAAATATGTTGAAATTTCACTGTAATTGTTCAATACTTCCAAAATACTCTGTAATTCAGATGAAAATACCATTACAATATGAAACATGACTCCTGGAATTCAAAAAAATGCAATAAAAAATACAGGTCCGTATTTGAAAATTAAAAGTTGAGGGTGGCTCAATTTATACGATACCCTGTATATGAAAAGTGACAATTTGTACTTTAAAAATGAAAGAAATTCCGGATAAATTTTTTTTTCTCTCTGTTTTAAATCACTCAGAGAATTATAAATTTCGACTAATAAATTCATTGATTGACTGTCGAATTTGAATATCCTATCCCGGCTCATTTTGCTGCAAATTATGAATCAAATTGATAAGATGGGAAGCAGACACAGACGCAGAATCAAGCTGAAGCTATCAACGTCGCTTGATTATCGTGGCACACAGAGCACTGGGCTTCGACGCATGTTTTGTAGGACTTCGTACATATCGACCTTAGCGCATGTCGTAATGCCTATGTAAAAAACGCTATAATTTTTTATTCTTCGTAGGGAAAAATTGGGTACAAAATTTCTCTTATGAAATCATATTATCGATATCCGTTGGAATTTTTAAAATCGGACCAGATCCCAACTTTTTGTCGTGAGACTATAACCCCTTTAGCTTCGCCTCGGGGTAAAAATGCCTAAAATAAAAAGATATAGGCAAAAAAAGAACTTCGAAATTTTCGATTTTTCCTGTATAACTCCAGAACTAACCCTGTATCTCTTACCGTTATCGAACTCCCCATGCATAGATTCGAATTTGAATAGCCCTGTATATTACTGTCATGTTGCGATACACGCCCTATGAATCAGTACTGCCGGGCTTAGATCGGGTAATTCGTCTACAAAAACAGAAGAGATCTATCTAGGTTCTCTATGAATAGCGCCGACTCTTCCGGGTATATCTTTCAATTTCTGTTATCAGCCCATCTTTTATGAACGCTTTGACGCTGCAAAGCCCCAATCAGATAACCCGTCACGGCTACAATAACTTTTCATGGTCCAGTTGAAGAAGGTCTGTCAATTCATTGAAATGGCTGCCGTATCTCGCTTCCATCTCATTATACCATTGAATCTTACCCGTGGTAATGACCTTGATGCTAGATATTATAATTGGTATAATAAGATTCGTTGTGTGCGTGATTTCGACAAAAAAATCCGGATCTGATATAAATATTGACTTTCCGACAATAACGCCTTATCGAACTAGAACATCCGGTGTCCCCCAATGATTGCGATGTCTACGTTCACAATTGGGCGAGGATTTCGAACAACTAATTGCTTTCTTGCTCTCGGTTTGAAAGACAGTCCGACGAAATTTTCGGTTTTTGCTCAGATTATCGAACCCAGATAATGTAGATTATTCATTGCGCTAACTGTTCCATGCAGTATCGTAGCTTGCCTTGGAGGGGCCCTGTATCAAAATTAGTTGCGGGGGCCCAAATTAAGGATTTTTCACAAAAAAACAAAAATGCTAACGTTAAATTAAAATAAATGTTTATTGATCATAAGTTATCAATTCCTTCTAGAAATTGAGCTAGGAAACAATCCAAATTAAATAGACACTTTTCTTGTTTTTTTTCGGCAAATTGATTTATTAAATTATCTATAACTGAAGACGATTTCAGTTTTTCTAACATTTCTGCCTCTATAGACAATATTGACAAGTCTGATAGCCGTTCCTGCCCAATCGAAGTCATTAGGTAATTTTTTATCAGTTTCAATTTCGAAAAACTTCTTTCAGCTGTTGCGGTTGTAACTGGTAAGGTCAAGAATAGAAAACATGCTGTTATTACCTCCGGGAAACTGGATGAGCTATTGAATTTTATCAGCATGTTTTCAGAGCAATTAATTGTTCATAAAGATTAACTGAGATATCTTAGGTCAAAAAACCAAATTCATCTTCAGCTAGTGGTAGATAAATAAGTAGTACTTACCATTGCAATCTATATCACTCACAGAAGCTGATTGCTGAGAAAATGAAGAAATTTTGAGCAATTTTTTCCTAACCTCCTCCCTTTTCTGTTTACATTTTCTTTTCGTAGCTCCACTGGGATAATATCTTTTCTTTTCACTCATTCTTTTCACTAATCAAGCTAAGTAACCAAAAAATGATCAGAAGAACAATATTGTATTGTATTATAATGTAATAATAATAACGTTTGAACCGGGATGAAATAAAACCCGTGAATATAATTGCTCTCCGTGGTTTGTCATTGTATATCGGTTAATGCGAGATTCCCCCGTTAAAGGGAATGACTTAAACGGGGGAATCCCACAATAACCGATGTACGATGTTGCCCACTTTTGGGAGAACGCTTAACCCATGAAAAAAAGAAATTGCTTTTTGTGACTTTCCTCATTTCTGAAGTGAATACTCTGTAGGCACGTTAGGGGCCCCTGTAGACCGGGGGCCCCGTATAATTGATACGGCTGATACGGCGGTAGCTACGCCCCTGGTTCCATGTCAAACCTTTCCGAAAGAAAATGTTTGGAGATTATGGAAGGATAACGAATATCTTTTAATGAGACTTATGCAAAACCTGGTTGCCTTTCAGCATTCACCGATATGTTAAAAAAAGCATTTTTATTCCAACTGCTTCTTTCGAAACTGAATAAACTTATTCATGACGAGTCATTCAATATTAAATAATAATTGGTGGAGATTCTGAGTGAGCATATATTCAATAAATTGAATTAAAATGTACCTATGGAGTTAACTGATGTATAAACATTAAGGTAGTGCATTTATGAATTGAATTTTGAATACCTGATTTTATATTAATCTATATATAATATAAAAGAAGGTCTACAATATGCGTGCTGCTAAAACTCAAAAATTAGTCACGGTACGATCAAGGTAGGATGGTGTGGTAGCCATATATTTCCCATCCTTGAAGGTGGTTTCCGTTTTTACATGGAGGGAGTGCTTTTTAAGATATACCTAAGGGCTGAAAGGCTCTAGATATTTCTCGAACAGAATATTCGACAGCATTCCACAATATTTTAGAACATTCTGGAATGGTCGAGAACATCCCAGATCATTGTTGAACATTCCAAAACACTCTCGGATATTATTTATATAATTATATATTACATTTAAGTTTTATAATTGACACAGCACAAGGACAAACTTTCAAATATTGTGGCATCAACCTCAAAGACTCCCGCTTTTCTCATGGTCAACTATACGTAGCTTTCTCTCGCGTAGGAAATTCGAAAACTTTATACACATTTACCTCAGATAACAAATAGAAGTATTGTAGTTAGAATAGTTAAATGCAAAATTTAAAGAAATTTTAAGAAATTTCTAATTCCATTCTGCAGTGTAACATGAAATATGGCAACCTTCTTCATAATCATTAGTTATTCATTGAGTCACTCAGTTACAGAAATTCTTATTTTTTTGGTTATAATTCTTGGAAATCATTATTATGAACGAATTTTTGTATTGATAGATCATTATATCTGTATTAACAAGGATAAAATAATTATATCATTGTCCAATGTTGGAGTTATTTCAGTTAATCGAATTGTTAAAACCTTCGAATTTGTTCCTAAAATTTCCGACACTTCCTCAAAAAACGCCCTAACTGTATGAGCGGTGCGGCTGAAAGTTTATTGGAGCTAAGTGCCATCAGTCTGGTCAGTTGTCATATTGCTATTGTCAGTGTTATATTTTATATTTATATTTTATATATTTTTTTATGTTACTGTGCATCACATCAGTTCTCTTTCTTCCACTTTTCCTGCAGAGGGACCCGTCAGTGAAGCAAAAAAAAAACCTACGGACCATGCTGCCATACATCTCTGAGGCAAATAGAAAATTTTTTATTGACATATAGTGGCATTCAGTACCTATATTTTATGTAAGTATCAATCATTTTAAAAATATGCAAAACCTTTTATACCGATTTAGTTCAGTATTCAACCATAACTCAAAAAAGCATTACCTATTTGATGCGTAAAAACCGAGCTAGTTAGCCGAGAGTTGAGGCTCACTGACTAGCATCAGGGGGATCCCAGGTTCAAATCCTAGGGTTGAATAGTATGAAATGAGTTTTTCCCAAAATTTTCCTCATGTCGTAAAAAAGTCACGATTTGCAGAATTAGTATGGCAAATGTTGGGCCAATATTTATCGTCTGAACTTCATCCCTTCCATGAACCAACCATCATAATAATAATAATAATAATAATAAAGTTTATTTCGGAGCATTAACCAATTACATCACAGAGGTATATATTACTATAACCTGTACGTGATATTAAAATAATATAAATTCCTAAAATTAAAAGTATTCCACGATGGTTAAAAAGTAAAAAGAAAACAAACAAAAATTTATCCATGAAGAACAAACGACTGAATTACATAAGCAGCGCAAAGTTCATGTTGTGATAAAATTCTTTTCTTCTTCTTCTTCACACTAGATATTCGATATTCACTTTATGAGGTAAGTAATAAATTACTGAATCTTTAAAATTATTGTCACAGTTGATGTATTTTGCAATAATTCACTATTATATAATACTTTTCAAGTATCATTCATCAAGTTACTAATCACTTCTCTATTTTCACTATTGATCCAAGTTTTCATTCGTTTTTTGAATATTTTAATGCTTTTTATGTTTTTCAGGTGATCAGGAACTATATTCAAAATTTTTGGCGCAAGGTAGGTGTAACTTCTTTGACCAATACTTTTTCTACATTGAGGAATCAGGTATGTATGTTCTTTTCCCCTGGTTGTATGTTCATGATGCAACGTACTAACAGGTATTTTCTCTGATATTATGTTTGTAAGAATTTTTAGAACATATAACTGTCTAACATCTAGTACTTCCGAGATCTCGAACAACTGTTGACTGGGAAAGGTGCTTTTCTTTTGGTATATAATTTTTAATACCCATTTCTGGATGATCTCCAAGGGCTTTATGTGGCAATGGTAAGCACCTCCCCATCCAATTATCCCATAGCTAATTTGAGATTCTACCAGTGCTTGGTAGAATATTTTTAAATATTTTATCGAGCTTATATATTTACGTAAGTATTTGAATTTGTGAACAAGGACTCTTATCTTATTAACAAGGCTTTTTATATATTTGTTCTATCTCAATTGTGGATTAATCGTTATTCCTAAATATTTAATGGTTTTTGTTTCAGCTATGCAAGTCTCATTATCAATCTGAAGGTCACCTAAGATTGGAAGATTTTGTGTTTTGGAACCAAAGACCATATATTTTGTCTTGTCAATATTTAGGGTAAGTTTATTGCTTTTGAACCATTTTAATGTTTCAGTAAACTTTAATTGCACTTTCTCCTTCAATTCTTTCCATGTACTTCCCCGATACTGAATAACCCCATCATCTGCGAAACAAATTGCTTCTTCTGATTCCTTCATTTTTAAAAGACTGTTTATATAAATTAGGAATAAAATAGGACCTAATACAGTACCCTGTGGGACTCCGTAGGAGACTGTCTGCTCCTGACTCCTAGACTGTCCAATTTCCACAACCTGTTTTCTGTTTGTCAGATACCTCTTGAGCATTTTATATATGGGTCCCCTAAATCCGTATTTTTTCAACTTTTTGAGCAAACGTATATGGCATACTGTATCAAATGCCTTACATAAATCAATAAATATGCATAGTGTTGGAATCTTCTTATCGAGACACTCATACAATCTACCTGTCAGTTCCTTTATCGCATCTTCTGTAGACTTCCCCTCAATGAATCCATATTGCTTTTCGTCTAGAATATGATATTTATTCAAGTAGTTCACTATACGGTTTTTATGGTCTTTTCAATTATTTTGGCCAGATTCGATACCAGGGAGATAGGTCTATAGTTCGTAACCTGTGAGCGGTCACCGCTCTTATATATTGGTTTAATTATACCTAATTTAAAAGCATCAGTAAAACATCCCCTCTCAAAACAGCTATTTATTAGATATGCCAGAGGTGTCGATATTTCTGATTTAATTTCTTTCAAAGTTTCAGATTTAAATGAATCATGAATACTTTTATAATATCTCGCCCATATAGTGGGATGTGATAGCTAAAAAAAGTTTCACATCTGGCAACCACTGCGCTCTTTTGGATTCTGATAGTACATGGGTCGACGCGTTAAAAAAGACCGGGACACAAATTTTTCTGGACCTCTAGTGGCGTTGATGATGTAATCAATATGGCCGCCATAGTTTTGTAACACTCTTTTAAATTTCCCTGTATAACTCGGATTTTCGTTAGAATATCAACCGATATTATCAGTGATTATTAATGAGGAGAAAATGCGCTTTTCATCGGTATAAGTGACATTATTGACAGCTTTGTTATTATAGAAATAATTGTGATATAATCATTTTTTTTGATTAAATTTTGGTTTTTGTCCAAACATTTTGCTAAATATCTCGAAACCTGTTGCATATAGCTGATTTTCGTGAATGGCTACTCGACGATGATTAGCTATGCAAAAATTATTATCCGACGCGTTCGATTAACTCCCACGCGATTGGGCCGCCGGCACCAGCACTATGTCCATCATTTTCCTCTTTACCTTTACGTAATTACACCCCTGAAGAATCGCCATACTGGTACAAATGACATAATATTTTGTGTCACCATCTTACGGTCTATTAATTCGACCATATCGAAAAAAATTACCCAATCATGTCAACTAAGAGGAAACATGAATTGGTTGATGCTACAACTATACCAGTGTTAGCTCCGTTTGTATGGGACCTGTGTTTGCTATGCCAAAAGCATTCCAAAGAGCGCCTAATAATTCCGAAGTATGAAGGTTATTTAACAACGGCGAAGAATCTTATAGTTTTTGCAGAACATGGTGAGCTTCCAAGTGCTATTAGAAACTTGAATCAGTTGGACGATGGAAATGGTATTTTACAGACACTTGTAGCCCGTGAAGCAAAATATCACAAACTTAAAATTACAAGAACAAATATGACAGTCAAAAAGCCGAAAGACAGTCTCGCGAGAAGAAACAGAAGAGATGCACATCTTGTAAATGTGTTAAAATGGGAATACGATGTACAAAACTGTGTGTATGTGAAGGACAGTGATCGTTAATCACGAGAAGAATTTTTAGTTTTCCTTCCCATTAAATATTATTGCATATCATTATTTTCTTTGAATATCAGTGTATTTTACAATATAATTATATATATATATATATATATATATATATATATATATTTATGTATACTTAATTTGCATATTAAGTTATAATAATATTGTATTATAGATTCTCTTATTTCTCATTCTTGTACCTAATGATTGAAGCGTATCTTACAGTTATCTTAGATGTCCTCATGTCACTGATTTTAAAACGAAAAAGAAAGTGCTAATTGCTTTGAACAAGATTTAATTTATTTGATATATACCAAAAATTAAACTAATTACATTCCCTACTTAAACAGTCATCAAGCCGCTCAATTTAATGAACCCATATAAATTACATTGATGCCATAACTGTGCAATGCTACACTGTTTTGGCACATTTTTCGTAACTGTTTGTTATAAAATAGAAGTCAGGTACACCGTTTAAAAGCTAATTTATTGACAAACAAAAAGTATTTTACGAATTTTCAGCTATATGCAACAGGTTTCGAGATATTTAGCAAAATGTTTGGACAAAAACCAAAATGTAATCAAAAAAAATGGTTATGTTACAATTATTTCTATTATTACAAAGCTGTCAATAATGTCACTTATACCGTTGAAAAGCGCATTTTCTCCTCATTAATGATCACTGTTAATATCGGTTGATATTCTAACAAAAATCCGAGTTATACAGGGAAATTTAAAAGAGTGTTACAAAACTATGGCGGCCATATTGATTACATCATCAACGCCACTAGAGGTCCAGAAAAATTTGTGTCCGGTCTTTTTTAACGCGTCTATCCATGTACTATCAGAATCCAAAAGAGCCCAGTGGTGAGTGGTTGCCAGATGTGAAATATTTTGATAGAATTTTTAGTTAACCGACCCCACTAATAATAAATACACTTATATGTACAAGTGTATCTTCCTGATCTGGCTGAAGGAGTTCCTTCAATAACTCACGCAGCCCGCCTACCTCTCACATACTTGAGGGAAGAACGAAACACATGGCGTTATATTTTTTCATACGTATGGTCAAAATTTGTTGCGAAAACTCATTCCAAACGAAAGACCATTTAGCCTTCTATGTGAATGAAGAGATATTTCTGATTTATGAAACTGATAGCCGCTCAAATTGGCCAATAATTTTGAACATATTCAACTCAATGTCAGCTGTCAGTTACGACATGGTCGTATACATAACTGCACAAGAGTTAATAGTGGCAACACAAAGAAGGTCCTCCCATTCCAATAAGTTAAACAGATATATTGATTGAATTCTGCGTCAATCACGGATTAGATCAGATCCGCAAAAGTGTGAATAACTTACTTATCGACATTCACCTTGGAGAGAAACAAACAAAAGTGCAGAGATGGATCGAAAATTAATGAAAGGAAACGAATTTTTTTAAGTCAAAATATTTCCCACTATCTGATGTATCTTCTCAGTCAGTATTAGCAAAAAAAAACTGAATACTGAATTGACAAATGATTATCAGTGTCTTAAATATCGCACAAATTGATTTCGGATTAGTAGCAGGTACTGTATATATATATATATATATATATATATATATATATATATATATATATATATATATATTTATATATATATATATTATATATATATATATATATATATTTAGATATATATATATATATATATATATATATATATTTAAATATATATATATATATATATATATATATATATATATATATATATATATATATATATATATATATAAATACTATTATATATATATATATATATATATATATATTTATATATATAAATATATATATATATATATATATATATATATATATATATATGTATATATATATATATATATATATATATATATATATATATATATATATATATATATATATATATATATATATATAATATTTATATATATATATATATATATATATATATATATATATATATATATATATATATATAATATTTATATATATATATATATATATATATATATATATATATATATATATCTTCATCAAAACGAAGTACATAATTGATTATAATTTGGTAACAAATCTACTATCCATTTGTTTAATGATAAACCGGTATTGGAATGAACAATTAAAGGCAACAAATTTTGAATTTTTGTTCATAGGAATTAATCGGTTTGAACATCAACTTCGCTGATAAAAATTCAGAGCTCTTGTTACAAGTTCGTTTAGATAAAAAAAAATAATGATGATCCAGTAAAACATTCAAAAAGATTCAATAAGATACAATACCAATACTGATGCCTTTTCTTGACACTTTTGTATGAGACAATATAAAAAGTTACCAAAAACTTATCATTTATAAAACTGAATATACTGATTAAGTCCATAATAAGTTCATATTTTCATTATAGTTTATGATAATAATGTTCATTTTAATAACGTTTTCATACCATTACCAACATTACTAATATCATTTTAAACGTTCCATCGTTTATTTTTCTGATTAACAAAACTAAATTTGAATTTACTACGTTTATTATCACAAAATATATATATTTTGTGATAATAAACGTAGTAAATTCAAATTTAGTTTTGTTAATCATGTTAAATTATCATGTAGTAACGACGGATTCCATCAACTATTTGTTTATTTTTCTCATTCGATGACTCTCAAACATCGTTTTCATTATGCCTGCTATTTAATATATAAAAAAGCGAAAGAAACTTCATGTCAGTCCATCACGAAACTCCTCGTTTATATATATATATATATATTCTTCTTCTTGTGATGCCGTACCCGGTTTAGGGTGTGGCGACCTCTCTACAACTACTCGTGCTGTGCGTGATACAGCGATACACGAATAGAAGGGACCTACAGTTTTACGACGGTTCCGAACGTCTTTATAGAGAGGCTTTACTAGGCTGAATACTGCTCGGTGGTTTGCCATTGCCTTCCGAGAGGTCGATCCATCGACCTTCTGTTCAGTAGCCCAACGCACTGACCACTGAACTACGAAGCCACATATATATATATATATATATATATATATATATATATATATATATATATATATATATATATATATATATATATATATATATATATATATATATATATATATATATATATATATATATATATATATATATATATATATATATATATATATATATATATATATATATATATTATATATATATATATATATATATATATATATATTTATATATATATATATATATATATATATATATATATATATATATATTATATATATATATATATATATATATATATATATATATATATATATATATATATATATATATATATATATATATATATATATAATTGAATATCTATCTGATTCCTGAACTATTTTATTTATATTGTAAAAATTCTTTTCTTAAGTTTTCTGGTTCAGTTAAAACAAAAAGATGATGAATTTTTTAAAT
Source organism: Cynegetis impunctata (assembly GCA_030704885.1). Classification (NCBI taxonomy): domain Eukaryota; kingdom Metazoa; phylum Arthropoda; class Insecta; order Coleoptera; family Coccinellidae; genus Cynegetis; species Cynegetis impunctata. Next base: position 655,087 of record JARQZK010002170.1, on the reverse strand, counting down.
TACGTTTCGGTTATTTTTTTAACCTTTATCAAATTGATACATGTCATGTCATCGCACAAAAATAACACAAAACACAAATGTTCATAGTTGACAGAAACAATTATAGTGATAGTGTCACTTAAAACTTGGAATTTGAAATCTTTTAACACACAATAACACGTAACTCTCGAAAGAACGTTATAACTAACTGTTTTAACTGAACCAGAAAACTCAACTAAAGAATTTTTACTATATATATATATATATATATATATATATATATATATATATATATATATATATATATATATATATATATATATATATATATATATATATATATATATATATGATATAATATATACATACATAGATATAATTTATAATTTTCTGATTTCTTTTACTTCAATATTTGCCGGATTTGAATCTCATGCTCTTAGACTACTAAATAAACATTTTGATATTCTTTTAATTCTTTAATTTTTTTAAAACGTTTAACGAGAATGAAAGGATTGAGTTTAATATTCTCTTCACCAACAAATGACATAAGTATCAATCAAAGACATAAATATTTATTTAACTAAGATAACTTCATGAATATCATGTTATTTTTGAAATTCGATTTCTGTAGAACATGAAAATTCATAAGCAGAAGATAATGATGTTTATTGAAGGCATTAATTACTTAAGATTTGTAGTTATTGGCCAAGAATAAAGATTATAGTCAAACTATTTATATATCAATATACTGGTTAAATAACTGAAGTGATAGTAATATTTTGAATTGTTTATAATGAATATTTCGGACATTGACTTACTAAGACTCTGAAGAATTTCTTCAAGAGTAAAATATACTCAAAAGCAACTAAATTACATAATAAACAACCCGAAATTTTTTTCATATTTTGAGTACGTTCCTGCGCTTCAGAAATTTTCTAGAGTGTTTTATACTTTGTCTCCATACGACAAACTTGAATTTATTGACGACCTGAACTATTTTTAAATCTAAACTAAGGATCTTATATAAATCACCTTTATCTCCATAATGAATCAGGCAATAATATTTTAATTGTTTCAGAATTTAAATAAACTTACACGGATGCAATAAACTAGCACCTGGTCGCAGTGGCGTAGATAGCTTTTTGCGATGGGGGGGATATGACTTATTGCAAAAGTTTTTCATCTAAAGTTCTATTTTTGTTGATAAAAATAATCTGTCATGTAGGTAGTACAAAATGAGCAGAAAAGTTAAATTAAATTCCAAAAAATTCAAATTATTTGAATTGGAAAAAATTTATTAAAAATCAGTGAAAAATTTAATTACTTATATTTAATTGGATATAATTATACATCATGGAAAATATTCTTGGGAAAATCAGAGCAGCAAATCTAGTTTTCGGCGTTTTTTAACAATTCATTTATTACTTCGTCAGCTCTGATTCCATTGTCACGATGAATTGCCAGAGAAGCCAAAACTTTTCAATAACAAAAAATTGGACAAACATGATTTTTTAATTCGCGATGAATTTTATATATTCAGAAGGGTCATTCATTTTATCGTGCTCCTTTGAATCGTTTTTATTCGCTTCAAACGATACCGGCAAGTAGCTAATATTCTGAGCAACATGATATTCGAAAAAAAAAAATTCTAGGCAATCATCCAGCTCTTTTATTGAATTTTTAGGCTTAACATCGCCTCTATGAATTGAATATTTCTTCCACAGTTTCAACTAACGAGAAGAACAGGTGTGGCAGTAAGACATTTTTGATAAATTTATCAGCTGCTTTGTCAGTTTCGTATAAATCTTGCTTGAAAAACCCGAAAATCTTTCTAATACATTTAGTATAGTCAACTTTTTTTCAGCAGACTCGGGAAAAAAATGAGCAAGGTGTCGCTCGATTCGGAGGGGCATGTAAATTTTTTTGAGAAAAATAAAAATTCGCTCGCGAAAATTGTGAAAGTTATAACTTTCACAATTTTCGCGAGCGCAAAACGCTGTTTGGCAAAAAACCAAACCCCTTGTTTTCAGGATATTGTTTATAAACAATATCCTGAAAACAAGGGGTTTGGTTTTTTGCCAATATGTCAGAAATTAATTGTGATTTTTGAAATTTGAAGAAAGATTCGAAAAGAAGAGGAAATCTCCCAAAGAAAGACTCAACTTCCGGAACTGTAGGATCAATATTTTCTCAGAGAGGTAAAAATACGACCGAAAACGGCTTATTTGATTTGGGCAAATCACGAGCATTAACGACACTTCAACAATAAACATTATTCAACCATAATAAATATGAAAATTAAGGAATGAAAAAATTCAGACAGTTACTAAATCGGTGAATGAGCAGTAATTTGGCGATAATAGCGATTTTTCAAATAGTTATGTAATAGTTACCTAATTAACAATTTTTTAGTACTTGAACATGAAAATTGTGAGTTTGACAACTGTTCACTATACATCTGAGATTTGTTTTCATTCTTGGAGCTATTATTATAAGGCTTTAGAGTAAATCCCCGATGAAAAAATAAAAAAATTTCAATTTTTCAGTTGTTTATTAACAATTTACGTAGTGTTACATCGAAATGAAATTATTTTTATAATTTTAATGATCCGTTTTTTATTATCGGAAGCTACAAGGAAATGGTTATTTTTCAATGTTCATCTCCTATTGTTTCAAAATTTTTTATAAACTAATGCGTTGTTTATAAGAGAATCGAGAAAAAAGTTATGATTAATTAAAGTGTTCAATTTTGCAACTAAGTAATTGTTAGTGAAAAACTACAAAATTAAATTTTTAAATTCGGGGATCTATTCTGCAGTCTTTCTAAAGTAGCTCCAAGAAAGGAACAAACAATCAGATCTGAAAAACTATTGCATAACTGATTGAAAAATCGCAATAAAAACGTTTTGTGACTGGATTATTATTCATTTACCTATCCAGTAAGAACCTGAAATTTTTCATTCCTTAATTTAATGTTTAATATACCTAGTTAAATACTTACTTTAGCGTTACTTTCGCTAGATTACCCGTTTTCGGCCGTATACTTACCCCTCTGAGAAAATTATAAATATTAATCCTACAGTTCCGGGAGACTTTCTTTTAGAAAATATCCCCCTCTTTTTGTATCTTTATTTAGATATCAAAAATATCAATTAGTTTTTGAGATAATTTTTTCTTTCAGTAAATTGATTATAACTTTCACAATTTTTTTAAACAGAACTTAACTTTTTTCGAAAAATATCTACATGCTCTTCCGAATCGGTCAACAACTTGTTCATATTCTTCCGAGACTCATGAAAAAAGATGAACAAAAAAAGCACTTGTTGAATAGACTATATTCTCATGATTAGAAAATCCTTCTCCAAGATCCATGATGTATAAGTCCGGAAATGGATTGAACGCCATCACAAGAAAACTTTTACTAACTCGACAATTTTTATTAAATTCAAAATGTTATGGGGTAATTGAATTGACAATCAAAGCCAAGATTCAGTCATATTTTGATACCTACTCTACTTCAAAAAATATTCCAGATATTAAATATTGATTGAAAATCTTCTATGACCAGAAGTCACGCTCTTTGAATGTAAACAAGAATTTAATCGGTCACTAGGACCAAAAAACGTATGTGAAATGGAAAATTTTAATTACGAAGGAAGAATTCAACCAAAACCTCATCGCACTTCTTCTCTTTCTAAATTCTATACTACCTATACTATTGAACGAAAATGCTCGTGATTTAGATATAATACTATACTATTGAACAAAAGCTCGAGCAGTTTTGTTTAATAGTAAGAAAGTACAGCATACAATTTAGAAAGAGAAGAAGTACGAAGAGATTTTGGTTGACTTCTTCCTTTCGAAATGAAAAATTTTCCATTAAAGCCATTTGAACTTTTTTAAACACGTTTTTTGCTCATAGTGACCGATTTTCATATAATTGCACATACATAATATCAAAAGAGGTGCTAGTGCTTAGTAAATTTCATGTAAACCTAAATACGTAGATACGAAGACTTTTATTCAATTCTATAATTTTTTTTGGCTCATGGGGGGGGGATTGATCCCCTTTATCCCCCCTATCTACGCCACTGCCTGGTCGTAGATTACAATAATCAACGAGTAGATATTTATTTGACAGATCGTTTCTGTAAAAGTCTCCAACGCGTGTACGAAAATTATGTAAGAGAGCAATTTAGCTACTGCGGCTATTTAAATTGCGAATTGACGATTGATTTCGTGATCGCAGGCTATCCGTTAAAAATATGTGTGGTGAGATTTTCCTTTTTCTTTCGGGCAATTGCCGATCGCATTCGCGAATATTTGAACTTTCGTACAGGTTATTATTCATCATCATGAGCATTCATTTTATGCATCGTGTTTTATAACGTTTGCGACAGCGAATCTCAACCTGTGGGGCGCCCCCTAGGGGGGCAAGCACATTAAAGGGGGCGCATGCATATCCAAGAGAATTTTATTGAAAAGATCTTATCACCTTGTCTTCATAATATTCAATGATTAACTCATTAAATTAAAACAACTTTTTGAATCGAATTCTTTTTAATCAAAACTTGATTAAAAACAAAAAAAAACTTGAGAGGTGTCAAGGGACACCCAGATGGAACAGTTCCTTTCGATTAATTAGTGAAGGAATTGTAATAAAATTTTATTTTTTTCAAGTTATAATAATATTTTTTTTATTATTAATAAATATAATGTAATATAAACTTAATCAGTAGGCTCAATTTTAGTGATAATCGGCTTGTGGTAACTGAAGTAGGAAACATATGTTTGGGATTCTATTTTATTTAAATGTCTTGAAAAAACTATATATTATATTACCGGTTACAACCATGGTAGGCGCAGAACCTACCATCGACAGTTGATAAGGCAGACATTTGAAAGATGCGTCGCCGGTACGAGGCCGTGCGATCAGCTTAAAGTTATTCAGTCACCAAATGGGACGATGACGAGCGGACCCGCCACCAATGAAGTTACATTTGTTTAAAACGAAAATTAAGCATACTTTTGTCTAAAACTAAGTTCATAAAGTAATCATTTGTATTATTCTTCAATACGCAATTGGAACATATTTACCTATAATTCAACTTTTCAATAATATTCGAGCAGAACTAACAGCTCAATATTGAACTACAATTACAGGTCCCTTAAATCTCCGCCCTGACATCTTACCGCAGGAGTACTGTACTACTATGAAAGATCTCTCAACTATTATTCTTTGACTCTACCATTATAGATAATAGGCTTGCTTTCTATGAGCAATTCAATGAGCATTCTTGCGCGCGCAAAAGTGTCGTTACAACTTTTGGTCTTAATTTTTTCTGTCTAGTCCCCTTTCGCAACGCGCGATAAGTAACTTCGTTCCAAAAATCTGATAATTTTTCAATTTTTCGTGGCTTTCTGGTGCCTTTCTCGCTGAGCTACGGTTATCGATGGAAGGCTTTATATTAGAAATAGAAACTCTTATTTTTTTTAAATATTTAGCTGTGATCTATTAACTCAAAATATATTATTGTTGTATATATTATATTGTGCGCAGGGGAGCGATGAAAATTATGATTTAAAATTGGGCCTCGAATACTGAAATATGGAAAAACGCTGTCGTACGCAGTAGCATCATGATGATATATAGTGAAGTTTTTAGACGTATTTAATCCCATAAATACATGTGCGGGAGTAGTTTTTCTATCCGTTTTAGACCACCTAGACAACGATTTTCAAAAAATTTTTCATTTCTGAAATGATTTCTGAAACTATTTACGAAATCATTATTTTCAATCGAAATAACCTAATTGAAGCGATTTTCAATCAGAAATAAGAGGTTGAAGATTTATATTATATCTCAAGGGTGGGTTTGAAAATAAAAATTTTTTTTCTTGGTCAAAACTTGCTTTCAGTGTGTAATTTGTATTGAAAATATCAATGCTGGCGATAGTTTTCGTCTCGAGTGTTTATTTGACTTATACCTACTGAAGATTGTTTTTTCAGACAATTCAGCTTTGACATACTAAAATCTTTTCCTGATGTCTGATGGAGTTCTCAGTTCGTTCCGGCAAGAATCTATCCTTTCTGTATAACATACTAAAATTTCATACCGCTAGCGTTTCTCGTTTGGAAATGAAAAATCTCTCGGCGACCGATAAATCTTAAATTTTCGCACCACCCATAAGGTCAATTTAGCATGCTAGGTGAAAACTATTTACGAAATCATTATTTTCAATCGAAATAACCTAATTAGACCGATTTTCAAACAGAAATAAGAGGTTGAAGATTTATATTATATATCAGAGGGTGGGTTTGACGAAAATTTTTTTGAAAATTAAAATTTTTTTTCTCGGTCAAAACCTGCTTTCAGTGTGTAATTTGTATTGAAAATATCAATGCTGACGATAGTTTTTGTCTCGAGTGTTTATTTGACTATATACGGAAGATTGTTATTTCAGACAATTCAGTTTTGACATACTGAAATCTTTTCCTGATTTTTGCTATCAGTACGCGATGCTCTTCGCGAAATTGTTTTCACAATAGAGGGTTGAAATTTTGTACGTGGATTATGTTGATGTTGAAATACATTTCTTCGTTGGTTTCAACTTTGTTTTTCAACGACGATGCAATTTTTTTTTTAAATAATTTTTTTTTCAATTTGGTTTGCTATTCAAACGTGATTTTTCAAAATATAATTCTATATGTTAGAATCGCATCTCGACGCGATGCATTTCGCGCGAAAAATACGACCTTAGTAAAGGATCTCTGCAGCTCACGACTTTTTTTTCTTATACCGGGTGTAAATGAGTGATGGGCCACCCCTATAACTTTTTAATGGATTCTTCGATTTTATTGAAATTTGGGTGGTTTATCTCAGAAATAATTTTGAGTTTTTTCACATACAAAATCAATATGGCTGACTTCCGGTTCCACAGAAAACGATATAAAAATTGAAAATTCAAATGGACACCCTGTATATTTTTACATATTTTAATTCTGAGGCTTGAAATACATACATTCCATCTGTCAAATTTTTTTTCATATTTCGTAAACAGGGTCGGCCTCAGGAGCAAAGGGAACTAATAAGAATAAGATTTTTAATAAATACTTCGTTATTTAGCAATTAAGAAAACTGATGTGTGAATCATGTTGAAGGAATTTGAAGGAGCTTTTTTATATACAGGGTGGCCCATGTATGTTTCTATTTAAAAAACTGAGTTTTGGTTCGAAAAAGAATTTAATCGTTAACAAACTTCACGAAAATGAATTTTTTGAAAAATAATTACTTTAGGCGATATTTTGAATCAATTATCTATGATTTAGACGACTTCGCAGCCATCTACGATAAAAAAACAAAATGAAAAACAAAATTGAAACGGCGCTAGAAATGACATCTGACAGATGAAATGTATGTATTTGAAGCCTCAGAATTAAAATATGTAAAAATATATAGGGTGTTCCATTTAAATTTTTAATTTTTATATCGTTTTCTGTGAAACCGGAAGTCAGCCATATTGATTTTGTATGTGAAAAAATTCAAAATTATGTCTGAGATAAACCATCCAAATTTCAATAAAATCGAAGAATCCATTAAAAAGTTATAGGGGTGGCCCATCACTCATTTACACCCGTGACATCTTTATTATGACTTCAAAGAAGCCACCTCGCAAAATCCAGTTTCATAAAGCTAGGATGTTAAAAAGGGTAATGGAATGCCAAGAAATGTCCTTGTTTGTATCGCAGAAACATCATTATCTACTCCTGCCCAAAATTCAAAGAGTGATTTATTAGTAAATTGTTTTTAGGTTCCGCCACTGTCGTGAAATCTATGTAGATTTCTTCCTCGGCAATTGAACAGGGCCGGATTAACCCTGTCCGGGCCCTTAGGCAACAACCCTGTCCGGGCCCCAGGTCTTTTAAAGTGGATAAAAGGATGTAAGTTACTTCCAGATGATCGACTCCAGGTATCCTGTTACTTCAAAGTCTTATGGGATATTGCAACAACATGGTTACTTCGACGTGATGGTGGCATCACCTTACCTGACGCGTTAGCTTTTTTGAGATGGTCTTAATGGATAGGTTATAGATAAGTCATGAATGATGATTCACGTTGCATGATGGGTTAGGAAAGAGAAATGAGACGGGACTCGGTTATTTTAAATTTGATCTTGTTAAACGCAATAAAATACAATAAACTAAAGAGGACAGTTTGGTGAAATACAAATTGAAAAAAGTCAACTTCCAAGATATTTATTATTTTTGTACAGTACAGTAAGTATAAATATTGACTCTTATAACTTTTTTAGAAACAAAATCATTTAAAACATCTTGAAAGTTGGCCCTTTCTAATATATCATTTTCAATGGCCATTATCGACAATGAATTCAAACGGTTTTGAGACATTGTAGAACGAAGAAAGTTTATTAGTTCTACTACTCGATACTAGATGGTTCTGTACGTATGAAGTATTTCATCAATTGACAACATGCGTTGAAAGAAAGCAATAATATTTTTGAGAAATTTCATAAAAATTTTCAAATAAAATTTTCATTCGATGAACTTTTTTTTTCTTGTTGCGTGCGTGGGCCCCTAGTCGATGCGCATCCCCTAGGCAGTTGCCTACCCTGTCTAATGGTTAATCAAGCTCTGCAATTTAGAACCCTTCAGGAATATTATGAAATGGATCCCTAACCTACTCGTAACATGTAATATCCATGGTTTAAAATTAAGGTTGTAGTGTTGATTTATAGCTGAAAAACTCAAATTCATTATTAATGTATAAATTTTATTTAATGCAGGAAGCTTGACGAACATTATGGTTGAAAATTGAGCAGCGAATCCTGATTGACGTTTGAGAAACGCTGGTTTACGATGCAAATCGAATTCATGGGTGAAATCTTATCACTCCAGAACATAAATCTGTTTGCTCTATGTTATAATCACGTGGGAAGCAGAATAGAACTAATTGTTATCGGAACGGACAGAAAAATGACATATTGTCATGTAAACTGGATTTATGCAACTTTATCCTTCATGAACACCACATGCCACCTCCGTGATCCGTTTAAAATCAGTTGGGAGTACCCGGTGCAAAGCTGTCATTATAATGTCAGTTATATTGACACTGATTTTATATAATTTTATATCTTAGTAGGAACGTGAAATGAGTAAATAATAGTTGATGGAATTGCTTTCAAACCTAAGACAAAACTCTCAGGATTTTTATTCAATGCCTAAGATATCACTTCAAAATTTGAAAGTTCAGGAGTTTATAAGTTGATTTGTACTGTATGTAAAGGAGTATATATAGGTCAGACTGGTCGATCGTTCAAGACAAGATTTAAAGAACACCAACAATCTTTTTTGAAAAATAAAACGGATTCAACGTTTTCAAATCATTGCCGTGAAAACCACCACCCATTTCCACAAATAGATAATTTTCAAATCATGCACAAATTACCGAAAGGAACCAAACTTACTTACTTAGAATCATTAGAAATTTTTAAACTCAATAATAATGCAAAAGATATCTTGCTGAACGACCAGATTGACTTGATATATTCTCCTATATTTAGTGTATTTAAACAATAATGACTTTTCAAAGAACATTGTATTGTACCAATTTGTGAAATTCACTCGATTAGCCCTTCTTGAAATATGTTCCTCTTGTCTATTTAGGTAGCTGCAATAATTCTTTCCCACCCGTAAGCGCAAATCTATAATTATGTATTCAGTTCTTAACTCAATCTGCCCGATGATGGTCTAGTGACCGAAATTGCAATCGCAGTGTTATATTTTTCAAAATATTTTGTGATAATAAACGTAGTTTATTCATATTTAGTTTTGATAATCGAGTAAATAATATATCAGGTTTTTCTTATTCTCTTCTTAACGCCTCGAGGTGTCAGAAGATATTATTTACTAGTTTTGAAATTATAGTTTGAACATTACTAAAATTCTTTCTCTATTTTGAAACGAAGTTTTTTGAGGCACGTTAAACTATATAATATTTCATCAAGTTCATATATATATATATATATATATATATATATATATATATATATATATATATATATATATATATATATATATATATATATAT
>JARQZK010002170.1:560000-640000 GCA_030704885.1 Cynegetis impunctata | reverse complement strand
ATTTCAAAATCGGTTCATTGCTCCTATACTTTCCATTTTCCTTCTCATAGTAGGCATGTCATTTGTTGATATTTTGACGTTTGTGAATTTTTTCGTCATTATATTTAGTGAATATCATTGCTGCTTTCTTTGTGTAGTATTATAGAAATAATGGAAATGAAAATGAATTTACCCAAGAATATCATAGAAAATGCAGCCAAAGATGCGAATAATTCATTGCCGGAGAAATCCAGAGTCGTAGACGACAAGGATTATGAAGTATTCAATCAATGGAAGTTGCTTCATTTCTCCTCGTACAATGAGCAGGCGTTATTATCCATAATGCCCGCTCATAACGCCCTAAGGCATAATGAGTGTGTTTATAGCAACCGTATCTAAGGTAAAATCAACAAATAATATACAAGTGAGAAATGAAAGTATATAATAGACCTCAGTGACCGTTAAAGGAAACTGCCACAAAGCGCATTCTTCAGTCACAGAATATCCTACTTTACATAGAATAATCGAATCGATAATTTTGTTTCTTCTTCATATGTCTTGAATGGCCTTCCTACGTCAACAATTCTAACAAACGATAATCACAGCGCGGTACCTTAAAGCGATAGGAATTCACGCACAGCTACTCGTCAAATAAATAACAGCGCTGAGATGTTATATATTCAAATTAATACGCAGGCTACTGTGCTTCGATATTGTTAATTCCAGCCGGTACTACCATAATTCGAGTGCTAAGTGCCACAAATTGTTGGTATCTACAAGACAACATGCTATTGCACTACTTGTTACAGATACTTAAAGATTATTTAACTTACGTAAGCATAATTAGGTACTTAGTCAGGGGTGATGTAATATACTATCAGGTAATGTTGGAAACGATTATGTCGATTTATATCAATGGTTGTGGACTTTTTCGACAAATTTTTGATTCGTTTCGATTCTTGATTTTTACTTTCTGAAATTGGAGTCAATTTGGGTAAATATTGTATTCTCAAGCTCCCCTTTTCAGTTTTATGATTTGATTTAAAATTAGACAAGGGGTTTCATAGAATACACAGTTGGAACAAAATTTTTTTGGCTATACATTGTGTATGAAATAGTAAGCATAATGAAATAAATTAACAATAATATATATAAAAATTCAGTTTTTTATTTTCACTCTATTTTGTTCAACACAACAATTGTTTAGTTTTATTATATTAAAACAATGGTTTATTAAAACAATTCACACACATATTTAATGAAATAACGCATGATGCACGTTTCGGTGAAACTTCACCTTCTTCAGATGCTAAATGCAAACTAAATATGTTTCTCCGTTATATCGAATACAATAAATAAATAGAAGATAAATTGTGTGAAAAGGGTAAATAGAAGGATGGTTACAAGGCACTGGCATACCTTTCGCTTGCCAATTGCGACGAAACGTAGTGCCCGCCAGCGGCTATGATGCCCCCGCTTTTTAAATCTCTGATACCTTATAAGAATCAAAGATATCCATTTTAATGAAATGCTGTTAAGGACTGTTTTTATTTTTTGGATTGATTGGGCCGATACATGGTGTGAATTGATAAACATATTAAAACAATGGTTAATAATAACAATTTTCACATTTATTTAATGAAATAACGCCTAATAGAAGTTCCTTGATAGCTATCTTGTTAATCCTTCCATAAAATCCGATATATTGTCGCTTTTGGAATTATTTTAGTTTTTATGATAAGATTTATAGCAGTACTGAAGGCTTAATTATGGGAAACCCTCTGAACCCTTTGTTGACTGAAGTATTCATGGATAATTTTGAACAGTTAATGCATAGTCATCCTGTTAGTCCACAATTCGTTTATTGGTTTAGATATGTAGGTGATTTTATTTGTTGTTTCACTAGTACTCTTAGGCAACTTCACCTATTTCAAACATTCATTAACACTTAACACACTAACATAAAATTCACATTAGAGATGAAAAAAGACAACTCAATTAACTATTTGGATTTGAAAATAACAAAAGTAGATAACAAACATAATTTTTCAATTTTTCGCAAACCAACACACACAGATAGCGTCATACATAGTACATCCATTCCAACACAAAATGGCAGCTTTGAATAGTATGGTACATCGTTTAGTAAATATTCCACTTTCAAACACCAATTTTAACATCGAGAAAAATATAATTAAACGAATTGCCGTAAATAATAATTATGATCCCATAATAATAGACAATATGATAGATAAAAAGTTGTTCGAAAATGCGATTAGCCAGGTGTATCCCCTTACTAAAAATAATATCAAATATAACAGCCTCACTTTCATCGGAAATTCAAGTAAAATACTCAAATTTCTCTTGTCTAAGCACAACATTAACATTGCTTATCGTACCGGTAATAATTTAGGAAATCATTTAAAAAATAATAAATCGAAAGTTCATAAAGATAATAAATCAGGAGTTTATAAAATTAATTGTGGTGATTATGATAAGTTTCACATTGGTAGAACTTTCAGAAGTTTTCAAACTAGAATTTCAGAACACAAGCAAAGCTTTGTTAATCACACATTCAATTTTGATTTTAAAATATTAAATGCTGAAAATAAGGGAATTAAACTTAATTTTTTTGAATCATTACAGATAAATAAATACAAGCATTCCGGTCTCCTATTTAATAGCCAAATCGATCATACTTTAAGCCCCCTTCTCAATCTTTTCAAAATTACCGAACTACCTGACTAGCAGTTCAGAAATGGTTTTTCCTATTCTAATAATTATTTGTAACCATCCTTCTATTTACCCTTTCTACACAATTTTTAATCTCTTTATTTCTTGTTTTCGATATAACGGAGAAACTTAGTTAGTTTTCCTTTAGCATTTGAAGAAGGTAAAGTTTAACCGAAACGTGCGTCATGCGTTATTTCATTCAATAAATGTGTAAATTGTCATTATTAACCATTGTTTTAAAACTATTTTCATCTAGAAGAAATGTGCAACCTAAATAATTGTTAACTAATATTGAAGTTTTGCTTATCACTTGGTGAAACACTTGGCTTTAAGTTTCACAAATATATTGAATAAAAATTAACAATTAAATTAGTCAACTAGTTACGGGTTATGGGCCCATTATCAAGACTGAACAGAAAGATGAATGAATGAATGAATGAATGAATGAAGAATGAATGAAAATACGTTTCTTCAAAAATTTCTGTGGGGATGGGGTACATTTTATTATCTAGCTAAATATTTATTGTGGGAAGTTATAAGGTTTTTCAACCTTCTTCAACCCTGGCTTTACTTAATTAGTTTTCTAACATTTACAATATTAATAAAAATCCTAATTTTTCCTATCCGGGAATGCGGCTGCGGCCGACTTTTTTGCTAATTACGTGCCATTCGGTCCAAGGTCAGTATATTTCAACTGACATTAGATGGTAAGGGAAACCACAGAAAACCTTTACCCACGCAATGTACTGATATTCTTAACTTAATATTATATAAATTTATAAAAATGGTTGACAATAGACATTTGCTGACGTTTCGCGCACTAACCGAACCGCACTCGGTTTTTCGGAGCGGATTGACTTTTCGCGCACTGTCGACACTACTCGCACTTTCGGCACTACTCGCACTATCGACGTTTCACGCACTTTCGGCACTACGCGCACTTTATCGGGTCAGCGGATAAGGAGTGGTATGTCCTCTAGGTGGTCGAGGACTTCATCAGGAGGGTCCTGAAGCACTTGGAGGATTCTGGAAGGAGGGAAGGGAAATCTTTTCTTAGGCTTTCTGCAGAGGACCCTTCGTCGACGGTGCCACGGCGTCATGAGCGTCGATCGGGCTTCGATGTTGGGACCGTGCAATGTACGTTGGGCGTATCGAGCTTGGAGATTTTTGAGGTGTTCAAAAATGGGGGGAATTTTTACGTGTTCGTGTACTAAGTGTGACGGATAACGTCTGTCTAGACGGAAAATACTACGGCAGATTGCTCTTTCGCAGCTCTCCAACTGTCGGACGTATCTGCGAGGTAAAGTCGAATAGAGTAACGATCTATATGCTACTACTGGTCTTATGAACGTTTTATACGTGTTTAACAGAGTTTGAGGATTACATCCTCGAATTCTGCCTCTTAGAGCATATAGAATGTTAGATCTGTTTCGGACTTTTTTGAGTGTGTTTTGTAGATCGGATTTCCAATTGTTGTGTTGATTGAATGTGACTCCCAAGTAAATAATGTCCTCCTGCAGTTCGAGATTTTCACCCCATAACCTTAGTCGGACGTCGGTCGTTTTTGTTGAATTTACGTGTTTGAGTGTAATTTGGGTGATGGAAAAGTATTGTTTGTGTTTTACTTGGGTTAGGTGTTATTCTCCATTTGCTCGCCCACGTACTGATCCGGTCCAGGTGGCCCTGCGCTATGCGGTTGCATAGTGTCGACGTCCTCGCCGTGGTCCATATCGCCGTGTCATCTGCAAAAAGCGAAATCTGTGTATCTATATTTAAAGGATGGGGGATATCGTATGTAAAAATGAGGTAAAGGAGGGGAGCGAGAATCGATCCTTGCGGGATTCCCGATCGTGGAATAAATGGTTCGGAAAAGGATTTTTGTACTTTTATTCTGATGCTGCGGTCGGAAAGATAAGAAACTAAAAGTTTAATCAGATGGAGGGGGAGATGGATATCCTGGAGTTTCCGAATCAGACCGGCATGCCAGACCTGATCGAACGCTCTCTTGATATCGAGAAAAGTAGCGAGAACGCAGTCACCAGTATTCAAAGCTTTAGTTACATCGGTATGTAATTTCAAAAGGGGATCGGAAGTGCTACGGAAGGGCATGAAACCATGTTGAGTGTTTGGGATGATATTACGTGCATTGATAAAACTTCTGAGTCGCTGACAGATAATTCTTTCGAACACCTTACCAACGACATTCAGCAGAGATATCGGCCTGTAATTGTCTGGGGATGTGTGATCTTTGAAAGGTTTTGGAATGAGAACTGTCGTGGCCTCTTTCCACGCATGCGGGAAATAACACAGCTCGAGGCATCGGTTGAAGATTTTGGACATATATTCCATCGCCTCGGGAGGGAGTTGTCGGAGAACGGCACGTGATATGCCGTCGCCTCCTGGAGCCGTGTTCTTGCCCGAATGAATGGCTTCCGCCACGATATCAGAATCTATTGGGGAAGAAAGTGGATCACCTCCGTTCAATTGGATTTCGAAATTAATGTTTCTGATATTTTCTAAGTTATGTTCTAAATTTAAAAAATGTTGATTATCAAAACGTGGATTTTGAGGAATTTGGAAAATATTTTCTAGATGTTGTTTGAATAAATTTGCTTTTTCTAAGGGTTCTATTATAAATTGGTTATCTGGAGTTTTTAAAGCAAGTATTTGAGTTTTTCTGGATCCTGAAAGAATTTTGAAATTACGCCAGAATTCTTTGCCGTTTCTGAAGTCAAGTTTCGACGTAGCGTCGGACCACTTTTCTTCTTTGAAACGGTTAGTTTCCCGGCGTATTGTTGCCGAAAGTCGATTGTATTCAGTTTTAATAGCGGCGTCTCTTGTTCTAAGAAATAAACGATAGAGACGACGTTTTTGTTTAATAATTTCCACTATGAACGGAGGCAGGGGAGGGCGGTGAATGTTAATTGTTTTCTCTGGAGCAGAGGTGTTAAATGATTGTGTAATTAATTGAGTGAAATTAACAATAGTATTATCTAATTCACGAGTATTCAGAATTTCTGGCTGAACGGGAAGATTTTCTGTTATAAGGTTACGGAACTGTTCCCAATCCGTATTTTTAAAATCCCTGAATGTGATAAATGAAGGTTGTTGAATTGGGGGAGTAGACAAAGTAGAATTGACCAGAAGTGGAAGGTGGTCGGATGTTATCGTTTGTCCGATAAAACATGGATCCTCAAAATAACGAATAAGATCAGGCGTAATCAGAATATGGTCGGTTATGGAAGTACCGTTATGGTTAAAAAATGTAGGATTTGTATTATAACACCTCCATAGATGAAATTCTATGAAACAATGCTTTATTAATCACACATTCAATTTTGATTTTAAAATATTAAATGCTGAAAATAAGGGAATTAAACTTAATTTTTTTGAATCATTACAGATAAATAAATACAAGCATTCCGGTCTCCTATTTAATAGCCAAATCGATCATACTTTAAGCCCCCTTCTCAATCTTTTCAAAATTACCGAACTACCTGACTAGCAGTTCAGAAATGGTTTTTCCTATTCTAATAATTATTTGTAACCATCCTTCTATTTACCCTTTCTACACAATTTTTAATCTCTTTATTTCTTGTTTTCGATATAACGGAGAAACTTAGTTAGTTTTCCTTTAGCATTTGAAGAAGGTAAAGTTTAACCGAAACGTGCGTCATGCGTTATTTCATTCAATAAATGTGTAAATTGTCATTATTAACCATTGTTTTAAAACTATTTTCATCTAGAAGAAATGTGCAACCTAAATAATTGTTAACTAATATTGAAGTTTTGCTTATCACTTGGTGAAACACTTGGCTTTAAGTTTCACAAATATATTGAATAAAAATTAAAAATTAACAATTAAATTAGTCAACTAGTTTCGGGTTATGGGCCCATTATCAAGACTGAACAGAAAGATACTCAACAAGCTCATTTATAATATTGATTGTAGTAGAGGGGAAATTTGGTATTCAACTTGTTCATTTACGATGGGGTGATTCCTCTTAATGGCACTACTAATTTCTAAAATTTCCAACAGGTCAAGACGCTTGCCCTTTTTACCTGGGTGGAGGCATATCGTTTTCTCGAAGTCGATGAAATGGTTAAATTTTATACAATGCTCTGAGAAACCAGTGGTGTTTCTGTTAAACAAAATTGACTTTTTATGTTCTTCTACGCGAGTGTTGATTTTTCTGCCTGTTTGTCTGATATAAAAGGATGGGCATTCATTACAAAAGATTTTGTAAACACCACTGTTTTCTCCAATATTGTTCCTATCTTTGTTATTGACTAAGGGTGACTTTAAATTACGTTTATTTGTACATATGCTTTTAATACCGTTTTGTGATAATCTGTTGATGATTTTATTACTAATTCCTGGAATATAGTTTATTAAATGAAATTTTTGTTCGCGTTTTATGACTGGTGAGTGATAAGAACATTCTAAATTCAATTTATCCCTCACCAGTCATAAAACGCCAACAAAAATATCATTTAATAAACTATATTCCAGGAATTAGTAATAAAATCATCAACAGATTATCACAAAACGGTATTAAAAGCATATGTACAAATGAACGTAATTTAAAGTCACTCTTAGTCAATAACAAAGATAGGAACAATATTGGAGAAAACAGTGGTGTTTACAAAATCTTTTGTAATGAATGCCCATCCTTTTATATCGGACAAACAGGCAGAAAAATCAACACTCGCGTAGAAGAACATAAAAAGTCAATTTTGTTTAACAGAAACACCACTGGTTTCTCAGAGCATTGTATAAAATTTAACCATTTCATCAACTTCCAGAAAACGATATGCCTCCACCCAGGTAAAAAGAGCAAGCGTCTTGACCTGTTGGAAATTTTAGAAATTACCCCATCGTAAATGAACAAGTTGAATACCAAATTTCCCGTCTACTACAATCAATATTATAAATGAGCTTGTTGAGAATTTTTCTGTTCAGTCTTGATAATGGGCCCATAACCCGAAACTAGTTGACTAATTTAATTGTTAATTTTTATTCAATATATTTGTGAAACTTAAAGCCAAGTGTTTTTATTTTAAATATCAGTATTAAATAATTGTAGAATTAATGATACTATATTCTATAAAATAGCTTGCTAAATAACAAATATTTTTTTGCAATATGTAAAAGATAAAAATGGTTACTGTGGGTTATCCTTTGCAGATAAATATATACCATCGCGGACTTTTTTAATCGATTTTAAGATATACAATTCCTTTGTACATTAATTTGATCTATCTCGTAAGGTTTAGCCAGCGTTTCCGATTTAAGCGCGCAAAAATATATTTTTCGGCTTTTGTGTACAATAATAATAATTATGTATGTTATATACATATAAACCTTCCTCTTGAACCACTTTATCTATTGCTGAAAACTGCATTAAAATCCGCTGAGAAGTTTAAAAGATCTAGCAAACAGACAGCGGAAACGACTTCATTTTATACTATGTGAAGATAATAACCATGTTTGTAGCAACTGTACCCTCCGTTAAAATAAATGAAATAAATTCCCCACTGTCAGTGTAGTGACTTCTTAATTTAAATTAACTAGTATTCATTAAATTGTTGTACCGAATTACACCCAAGGTTTTTTTATAATTTCCTTGCCTTTAAGCAATTCAATTTAAAAAATTTCTCGTCTCAAGGACCAGTAACTTTCGCAGAAGCCAAGCAACGAATATCTTATTGGAAGTCAAGTTTAAATCGAATAAAAAAAGCTTTCATGTAATTATAAGTGAAAAAAAATCTCACTTCATATTGTTAAAGGCGTTTTTCAAGATAATTTTAGTTCTCATTCTCGTCTCTGTTACAGTCAAACTGTCAGTTCATCCTGTGTGTTGAAACCAAAAACTGAAAGGATAACTGAAACGAAGAGGGCGATTTGACGTTATGGCTTGACCTAGTTGTTTCATTTCCATTTCCATTTTAGTTAGCTAAAAACACGTTCATTTTTTGAGGTTATAAAATTAATTGTAGTGATTGTGTTAAGTTCTACATTGGTAGAATTTTCTGAATCTTTTCAAAATTAGTGTACTACCTGACTAGCAGTTTAGAATGGGGTTTTCCTCTTTTATTCATTATTTGTAACTATCCTTTTATTTAACCTTCCTATACAATTTGTCATTCATTTATTTCTTGAATTCGATATAACGGAAAAATATATTCAGTTTTCATTCTGCATCTGAGGAAGTTGAAGTTTCACCGAAACGTGTGTCATGCGTATTTTACCAACAAACATGTAAATTATTAAACATCGTTTCAATATAGCAAATTGTTTTATTATAAGTAAAAATATTTCGGATTCATCAATTAATAATATTACATTATGTCGAAAAGGACCTTAAGTAACAACTGAACTTATTCAGTAAAAAGTCTTTATATTATTGAACAGTTACTTAAAAATATATCTTTTAGCAGGTTTTCACTTTGAACACCTGCTTATTAAAATGGGTGCGATTAGCAAAGTTCGACCTAGGACCAAGATTCAATTTTATATATATATATATATATATATATATATATATATATATATATATATATATATATATATCCATATATATATATATATATATACATATATATATATATATATATATATATATATATATATATATATATATATATATATATACATATATATATATATATATATATATACATCTATATATATATATATATATATATAAATATATATATATATATATAGATATATATATATATATATATATATATATATATATATACTAGGAACTTGGATTTTCTTGGGAATACTGGTTCAAATTGGTAGTTAAAACTCCATTAAATTTTGTTTATATTATTTTAAACGTTTCGACTAACATATGTAGTCTTCTTCAGCATTTTAGAAATTACTTAAATCTACGGGAAACAGAAAAATTGCATTTTTAAAATTACAAGCAGGTGATTTTTTTAAGAACTTACCAAAAAAGTATATACCCAAGTAACAATTTGAAGACAGTTTCTATTTATTTAGGTTTTAAAAATGCTTTAATATGTTCAAAGAATCGACATGGGATTTAAAGTAACCTTTGATAAACTAAAAGTTCTTAAAGACCACTTTTTCTCAAACAAAGAATTTAATGCACTCTTTAAATCAAAATGAAAAGGCTATTTGCTCTTAATGTCCTATTGATCTTATACTGGTTTTATATATTACTCTTAACATTAGCTATTTTAAAACTAATTTGCTATTATTAAGAATTAAATAGCAAGTTGGTTTTAAAACAATCCGTTCTGGGAAAAAAAATTTTAATGCAGTTTTATGGAGTACCCTTGTTGTATTCTTTAAAACCCATTAGGAACACTATTTTATCCTAAGACAATACATTCATTATAATACCACATTAAATCCAAAAACATAATTTTTACCTTTTAATGAGTACATTAAGAGTATTATTGATTTAAAAGGTTTTAATTTAATCAATTTGGTTAAAAGAAATACCTTTTGGTCTTCGGACGACTTCATTAAAACTAATTAAATATCCCCGCCACATTCAGATGAATGTAGAGGGGATATAACTGAGAGAAGCTCTTTTCAACCAGTGCAAGAAAACCATAGTGCAATTATTGAAACCAGCGTTACTTATAAAGAGTGTCCTTTCACTTCATCTTTCAATCCATTCGATTATGAAAGCAATGCCTGGGAATTACAGAAAGAAATCTACGAAAACGACGATCAAATTCAAAATGATGAATTTCAAAACGACAATGAACTCATAAAAAATCTGCTTTTCTGCGAAGAGAACTGGCAATCCTTTCAAACATGAGTCAAGGCACTGTTAAACAATAATACAACGCATTAATAAACGACTACCAAAGACTATTCTTCAGCAAGATCCGCGAAATTTTTTTTTTGTGAGGTTAGGATTCCATTTGAGCGCAAGACCACTTTAAATCAATAAGGTTACAATTTGAACTCATTGGTTTTGAAAGGAAACGTAAACAGACTCCTGTGGGAGTCATTGGATTTATAGTTGTTAATGAAACGCTGTTTTAAATCTTGTGAGATTTGAAACATTTAATAAATGAACAATTAGTTTTAATCTAGATCACGCCATGTTTCACTGCAATAAAGACTCCGCCATTTTGGACTTTTTCAATAGTAAACGAAAAGAATACAATTATTCAAATAATTGCGTCTTGTATCTCCTTAAAATACTGATAAACGGTATGTCGAAATATGCCATTCAATTAAAAAAATGCATTTAGATCCTAGATGCAAAATAAAATTTGATGATATTTTTTCAATATTTTTTAAATATGGGAAAAATACATTTAATGAGTGACGCTCGAGTTATGTTGAAGTATTTTATTACTTTCTGTCAGAAAAGTTCCTTTCGTTGGTGAATTTTTCACCATAATAGTTTTCTTTCGAATATTATTTTATGATATGCTTAGTACCTAAACGTATGCGGTTTAAAATATTACCACTCTGCCGACCATTATACATACTTAAAAGTTGAGTGTTAGTAAATAAAATAAAACTCTTTTAGGATTCATTAATAATTTTAAGTTAATTTAGTCCGCGTTGAATACATTTTGAGAGCAAAATGTCAGATAATAAGTTATAATTTATATATTTGAAGTTGCCTTGAAGAACCCTTTAAGAATATAGAATTAAAACTTAATGGTTTCAATACAGTTTCGAAATTTAGTCTTGAAGGCCTTTTTAGGATGGGCCCTTTTTGGCTAGAAGCTGCTTTATGATGGTCTCAGGGATGTCTTGAAGATCACTTGATTTTATTCGAAATTTTATTGTATAGTTTTAAAGCGATCTCGAAGATCGGTATAAGAGCATTAATGTTACTTGGGTATATATATATATATATATATATATATATATATATATATATATATATATATATATATATATATATATATATATATATATATATATATATATATATATATATATATATATATATATTATTATATGTTCATATGTATGTATGTAGAAGTTTATATATTTTAGCGTCGTTTACACGATGAAGGGCGCAATTTTTAAGCAATAAAGACGAAATTTTGTAAATAGGTATTTTTGTATGATATATTGGATGGGATTGATTTTGGTTCGAATTGGTTGTAGCGTTGACTCCCAGGGAAGGAAATAAATTTTGTTTAAACGATAGAAAGCCCAATTTTGGGACCATAGGGTTGAAACTTTGTAGGTAGGTAGTTTCGTATGATATCTTGTATAGTATTCATTCCGATGTGAATTGGTTGAGGGGTTGACCCCCCGGAGGAGTAAATAAATCTTGTTCATGCTATAAAGTGCGCAATTTCGTAGCAATACGGTTGAAAGTTTGTAAGTACGTAGTTTGGTATGATATCTTGTTTGCGATTGGGACAAATTGGTTGGGGGGTTGACCCCCCGGGGAGGAAGTTAGTATTGATAACACATCAAAGGGCAATTTTTTTTGGATTGGGAATAAAAGTCTTGAATGAATGAATAGAATTTTTAAACTGGATACGTTATGAAAACCTGCTTTTCTAATGCAACTCGCTGCGATGGAGTTTTTTAATTGTAAAACGGTTTGATGAATCGAAAATATACTTGGAGGCCAGGAATGTTTAATTCACAACTCATTAAATCAAAATATTCTCATTCCGCTCATTCTCAATAATTTTTATAAACACGTTGGTTTTTCAGTGTAATAAACATTGAAATTTTTTATCAATGATGAAGTTATAAGAATAAACTTATATAAAATCTCTGTGATTCAACTTTGGCAACATTAATTTGAAAGAAATATTAATTGAAGCCTCTGAAAAGGCAGAAAATATGACCGGATGTTAACTTAGTTGCTTGATGGTAATTCGCTTGTACAAAATTTTCACATGCCATAATGCGTTCAAGATTAACGTTTCTATATGTCAGAAATGACGACGCCAGGTGACAAGATAAATACAGTTCACAGGCACAACATTTATCTGCCGCCTTGTACCGCTTTTTATATGAAACATCAATTAATAATGAGATTTTTCGTACTCAAGAACACGCAAAGTTGATTATGCGTGGATCTTCGCTTGTAGAGATGAAGAATTATTCATTTGTCTTCCACAAATTGAAATTCAATGATTTAGGTACAGGGAAAACCTATAACATTTCAGCTAGAGATTATTCAGTTTTACTAAATTACTAAATAACTACATACATATAGATATATATATATATATATATATATATATATATATATATATATATATATATATATATATATATATGTATATATATGCATTGTTCTTGTCTGTACTGTATTTTTAATTATTTGTCTTTTATCTTTTACAGGGAATTTAAGTTCGAAGATCAGATTTTTTTATTAGTTGACGTTACGTTAATTGTTCAGAGGAAGACTTACAGTAAATGAAGTTGGTCTTCCAAAATAGGTATATATATATATATATATATATATATATATATATATATATATATAGGTATATGTATATATATATATATATATATATATATAGGTATATGTATATATATATATATATATATATATATATATATATATATATATATATATATATATATATATATATATATATATATATATATATATATATATATATATATATATACATAAGGGTTTATGGCACAAAAATGCTCAATTTACAGGAAACATAAAGAACTGAGTATATTTGTTAAAATACCATATTTAAAACACAATTTCAACCAAAAGTTGGGGTGAATATAAGTCATAAAAACATCTTTTTTTCTAAACAAAAAACAAAATGGCTGCCAAATTATTTTTTTTTGGTATGGATAGATTTTTGCTAGAAAACGAGAAAGTTTTTCTACAAAATTGAACCAGTATATTTAAATATACAAGAAAGAGACAATGGAAATGAAACAGCTAAAGAAAATGTAAATCCAAAGATCCCAAGAAGCTTAGTTATCATCACAGCCACTGCTGTTATCTTCAGGATCGATGTTTTCTTCATCCTATGCATGCTTGGATCTGTCTATGATTAAAGATTCGTAGAATTTAATATTTTTTTGCTACCTTATACTGCACAATAAAAGTTTTTTACCATCTACGTTATGTGGTAGGCATAAACTAAAGACTTGTGCTGATTTTTCATAACTATTTCTGGTTGAAGAAGAATTGAATGGCTGTTTTTAACTGGACATTCTTCACTTATCTACAACTCAAGTCGCAATCTACTTACTCACCTTTTGAAAGCTATCATTAAATAATAATAAATATAAACTATCCAATTTGTATAAAATTTTTTCAAGAGTGTACAGCAGGGCCCCGCTACCATATGTGCAAAGTGTGCAATGCACACGGGCGCCATCCTTTAGGGGCGCCAAAACCCAGGGTCAAAAATTAAAAAATTGCAAAAAAATTTGCAAACAAAAAACAAAATCATTTTAAAATAAAAGTTGAGAAATTAATTAGGACAACATGCAACAGCAAAGTCTCGGAAAATATCGCTACTACAATGGTTATTGATTATTTTTCTATTGTACCTAGCTATCAGCTATAATTTTTTATTTTATAACGAAGTTACCTAGGCATTTTTTATCAGAAGTATCTGCATAATGTATATTTTTGAAATATCTCTTCAGTTTTATTTCAAGCACCTACCTGCCTACCTACCTTAATAATAAATAGAAAAACATGATCCAAAATGCCTTAAGGGCCGCCAAAATCCTTTTTTGCACACAGGCGCCAGTAGCCCTTACGGGGGCCGTGGTCTGCAGTCTCTTCTCTGGACTATCAAACAATAACAAATTAATAGGGAGAGAAAACAACATCTTCCATGCTGATGACACAATCAAAAAGATGCTAAAATTGTTCGACCTTTGGACAAATCGTACAAATAAAATAAAAATTGGGTATTAGACTCCGTAACACAGATATTACTGATATTACTGGCTTGATAACGGCACGTGAAAAACAATTAATAGAAATATCCTATGATTCTTCTTTGAAACGTAATTTCAAAAAATCCTTTTTAAGCTTTTTGGTAAATTAGGTTTTGGGTGAATTATTATAAGGACATATCAGAAGAAGAACTGAATATCACTAATTTAGTCTATATTAACGAAAACAAAATATAAAATATTTTTTGTGTGTATGTGTAGTACCTACTAAAAGAAGTGATGCAAAATTCATTCCTGTTTCATTTTATCAAGGGGGTCTATGATAATTACTCTTGATTTCCTAGGGGTCCGCGGCTGAAAAAGGTTAAAAACGCAATACAATAGTAAATAATGCGTATGAGGGCTAGGTCTAAGAATGATAACACCTAATATAAGTGTAAAACTCTCATTATCGAATGTTGAACCTTCTTGATGATATTATAAAATTAATATTTAGTGAACATACACTTTATATACCGCTCATTAATAGCAGGCAAACATTTTTCCTGAGTTTTGCGAATGATATAATTAGTGAATCTATAAATCACTCAAATTCATTTAATTTCATTGGAATTCTTGTATTCTGAATAGACCTACCAACATATTATTATCAATAGGCATAGACAAACTTTCAATTACACACGTAAACCGGATTTATTTTTTATCCCAAAAAACCATCCTTTTGCTGTCTCCTTCTCATACACACAAGTGATATACATAACCAAAATACCGAGCTAGTTAGCAGAGAGATTAGACTAGCATTCGAGAATTTTTGTTTCCTCATGGCGTAAGTCTCTATTTGTAAATTGATATGACACATTTGAAGTTATTATTCATACTCTGAACTCCACAGCACCTTCTCTCTTCCATGAACTATATAATCTCAATCAGCTCTACTGCACTAGTACATACAAGCATGAACTATAATTTTACTGAAGAAGCTCCTGTCCATAACACAATCTTCCCTCACACATACTTGGGGGAAATAAATGAAACAAGTATAAACTTTAAAATAAAACACACTTGGCTTATATTTCACTATATAAAAATATTTAGATGCTGTATTTAGCAGTAACGAATAGTCGACATGTTTCGAGTTATGAACTCATTATCAAGACGGACTACAGGAGAGTATTACATCTTATTTTATAAAACAGACAAAAGCAAAGGTGAAACCTGAAAATCAATTTGTTGGTTTACAAGGGTTAATTTACTATTATGGGCGGAACTTATTTCGAGAATTTCAAGAAGGTCAAGGCGCTTTCCTTTGTTACCTGCAGGCAACAAATGGGTTTTGTTGAAATCCAGGAAATGATTGAATTTTATACTATGTTCGGAAAAGCCAGTGGTATTTTTATTTTGTAAAATTGACTTTTAATGTTCTTCAACACGAATGTTTATATTCCTTCCTGTTTGTCCGATATAGAAAGCAGGACATTAGTCGCAAAATATTTTGTAAACACCACTGTTTTCTCCGATTTTAGATTTTTCTTTATTATTGACCAATATCAATTGATGAAACGCTTTTTTTTACATAACAAATTTCTAACATATCTAAGTTTTGACATAAGAAAATGAATTTTATAACAAATAACAGACCAATTAAGTTACATATTTAAAACCAATTAATGACAAATTAGCTCAACTTAAATTTCTTGTTTATGAAGAGCTATAACAAAAATGGTTACCTATCTTGATTGCACATTCGTAAAATCAATTCATTGTGGTCCAATGCAAATCAAAGGACATCATTACATAATATCAAGTTCAATTGCGTTATGGCTTTTCTGAGATTAAAAAGCTTCACGTGTACCTATCTATTGTGGTTATTTCAATGAACTACATCATAAGATTAGTGGATCACATCGCTGTTCGAGTACACCATGTACCCGCTATTTATCACCTATCTTAGATCAGTGGACTAGAACTGCAAACTATCACAACCTCTTTCATTTTATAAAGTTCCCGATAAGGCACCTTACTATGGTTACTCATTAATTAGAACCTCTGTCCAACAGACTATGATTTACAAGGTCTGTTAATTCCACATTGTTTACACAGTTCTAATCTTGACAATGTATCAGATAAGTGCAGATGGTAATTGCTTTTTTCCATAGACTTTATTAAGTCTAACAAGTTTTCTATTATGTTTCAGTTGCATAGACAATCATCCTGTCCTATTTCAATCTCATCTAGCCTTTAGCACTATGGATTCAATTTCAGATATTTTTCACTATATACTTTCTTACTATATACAGTTTTAAAAACGGGTTCTTAGGAATCAATTAATTAGATGTTTATCTCAATGGAGAATACAGCATTGAGGGCTCTAAACAATGGGGAGAGTAACAAGAACCACTGAGAACTAAAAATATGACGCAAGTAAGGTCGTTATTCTTTTGTCAAATTTTGCTTTTCATTAATAGAGGTTAAATATTTTGGCATTTCAATTACGGGTCAAAAATGGGGGACTTTGAATATCTGAGATTTATTATCCTTCAAATTAACTGGTACTAATTAGTGAGGTATCCAAAATCCTTAGATTACTTCACAAATTATGAACAAAACTAGGAATTTGATGCTACGGAAGAATAAATTAATATCAATTTTAGATTGTTTCAAATGTGGTTCAAATGGGCATGAGATTCAGAAAATATTTTAAGATGAAAAAAACTATAATGACAGTTGAACGTTACATATGAACAGTATTCAAATACAGATATTTACTTATGATTTTTTCATGTACTCTTTATCACCATTTTATTAGTGAAAACCTGGGAAATTCTCTAAAATAAAAACTTCAACTCGGTGGTATGTTGTACCAATAACTACATGAATTTTTGAATATAGTCAAATGTCTGTACATACCTTGTCCGCTTCAAAATTATTTATACCTAGGCGGCCTGTAATTTTTTTTGGAATGTCCTTTTCAGTAGGCTTTATTATTTTTATATATATATATATATATATATATATATATATATACTTATATATACCTATATATATATATATATATATATATATATATATATATATATATATATATATATATATATATATATATATATATATATATATATTCTTGAGTGAGAACAACCAATTCAGTTGTTTTTCCACTGTTAAACCATGAAATTCTAAATAGGATTAGAGGCTGATGAACCTATACAGTCCATTTTATAGTAGGTAGGTATCAACTATAAAAAATTGTTATTGTTTGAAATTAATGAATGACATTCCCGTTCATTCATTTTACCAATTGAAATATTTCAAACTATTATCCTACTTATATAGTTTGATCTGTACACAGATTTTTGATGGAGATTTCCTTTTGAAAAATTCAATTAATTTTACTGAAGAGATCTATCTATACAATATAATTCATCTTTAATAGTTTTTTATATATCATGTCCATTTATGGTGTTGCTGAGTTTGGTGGAATGTTGATTGGTTAATTGAGAATGGCTTATTGGTCACCCAATATTTTGACATTTTGATATCATTAAAGTAGAGCATGAAAAACTCCTATTAATCAACATTCAACATTTAAATAGCCAACTATTATTCCAGAATTTCCCTCAGATCTTCAGGAATATTTTAATATGCGTCAAATAAAAGTCGTAATGAGAAAAACTAAAAAAAATCGATCGAAAAAAATAATTAAAATCCATCTATTTAGTTTTGAACTGAATTATATTTCAATATATAATGCATATATGCATTCTGAAAATGATAATCAATCACACTTATTATGCAAGTCATCTTGATGATTCAATCAGTATTCACATTAAAAAGCATTGCAGTATAAATCGAATAGTCTTTATGTTAATTACTTTGTGATTGTAGATTTAAAAAAAGCAATTCTATAAGCATTTAATTTTATACTGAAACGATAGTTTGCACGTTTTATTTAGTACGACGTACCTGATCTGCATCCAATTTCCTATGCTGGTAATAATTTGAAATTGCACTAGGTTCCATAATAGTATTTCCGGAAATAATGAACTAAGTTTTTATAGATGAAATAGAATATTCGCTAAATAATAAAATTGATTAAAGCATGATAATAAATATTAAATTAGTGGTTTTTACATTTTACATCACTTCGCAGTCTTATAAGTTGATATAATTCTATCACAACTGTATTTTGATATGCATATAGAATATAACCAATTTGAATCGATTTAATACTGAATTATTCTGACAAAAAGATAGACTAGAGAGTTCTATCAGCCTTCGCAGAAAAAATGTGATGCAAAATAAATTTGAGTGGAAGTGGATAATACAAGTTAACACAGTTATTGCAAAATAATTTCCTCATAAGAGCTGATGAGGATTTGATGTTCGAAACATTCGTATAGTTATCTTTAAATATCATTTATGGTAATATTGCTAAGATCCCATTGGAAGAGATTTAGGATTTTGAGGAAAATTTTCAATGATTGTGATTAATAAATTAACAAAATGTGTATTCATTAAACGGTGATTGTGTTCGAGGTTGTATAATTATAGCATAATTTTTAATAGATATTAACTAAATATCAAATTTCTCCTAGTTCTTTATGAAATATCTCTTCAGAAAATTTGAAATTTACCAAATTCGATGAAAATAAGAAACTGATTAGGTGAAAGATCTCATTAATTATTTTAACACATATTTTGGAAAATTGAATAGGCAGTGGAAAGAATTGTTGACTCAGTAAAATTTGATAGTTAAGTTTTCTGTTCAATTTTATATTAGTTGAGAATTACATTCTTAGATCAACTAAAATGAAGACAAAGATGCTTATAAATAAATTTTGATTATATTGAAATAATTATACTTTTCATGATACCGGTTTAATAATTCCACTTGAGTGTGTTTAAGATGTTATATATTACAAGCTTACCCGGCAAACGTTGTTATGTCATATAAATTATTTTTATCTATCTATCTTTCTATTTATTCATCTATCTGCCGACGTATATCTAGCTATCTAACTATCTATCAATCTAGGTAGATATCTATCTTTCTATTCATCTATCTATCTATATATATATATATATATATATATATATATATATATATATATATATATATATATATCTATCTATCAATCTATCTGACCCGGCAAACGTTGTTCTGCCATATAAATTATCTATACTTTTACCTATTCACCTATCTGCCGATGTAACTTTTGTAACCTTTGTAACTATATATCTATCTATCTAGATAGTTATATAGTTATCTATCTTTCTATCTATCTATCTATCTATCTATCTAACTATCTATCTATCATTCTATCTATCTATCTATCTATCTATCGATATATCTATCTGTCTATCTATCTGCATATCTATCTATCAATTTATCTGACCGGGTAAACGTTCTGCCATATAAATTATTTTTATCTATCTATCTTTCTATCTATTCATCTATCTGCCGATGTATATCTACCTATCTATCTATCTATCTAGTTATCTATCTATCTATCCATCTATCTATCTAACTATCTATCCATCAATCTATCTGACCCGACAAAAATGTTAATCATTAGGAGTATGAAAAATATATTACGACCTATTCTCAAACCGGCTATTGTTATTTTCGATTGTCATCTTGCAGTCCTATTGCGGATCTGTGGATAAAATTAGAAAAATGAAAATCGCGCTGCAAAAATAGGGGTTGATCGTAGAAGGGTAAACAATTGAGAGTGATATGAATTTTTCTATTTTAAGTCATGACAAAATAAAAATGACGATCTTGCCAAAAAAATTGAAGTTTATAATTGACAAATAAAAAATAGGGGTTGATCGTAGAGGGGTGAAAATTCAGGGTTGTATGAATTTTTGAATGTTGTATCAAAAAAAAATAGAACAAAAAATTTTGTCTGAAAAATAGAAAACAAATTTAAGGGGTGCGTTTCGGAGGAGTATGGTAAGTCACATTGTGACACGAGAATTTTATATATTAGATATATTATAATTATAAGTCATTATGAGACACGATCACTTGGATTAAATATTTATTATGTTATTATAAAATATATATATATATATATATATTGTTTCAATTGTATAATTATACGTTATGCGTGTTGGATTCCATTATCTAAAGTAGTTAGCTTTTAATTTAATTTTTAAACAAATTTTGTATTATTATAATGATTTTATTTTTTTAAATATAAAATATTTTTCACATGAAAATTTTTTTTTTTAATAGAACATACATTTTTCTACACTACCTATGTTAGTAAATTCCAAAGCAGATTCGTTTCTTTCGAAATTACCTCTCTGTAATGTCAAAAAATTCAATTTCAATCAAAACGAAGATAATTGAAAATGTCAGCAAACCAAATAGCTCATTTTACTTTTTTCCTGAACGGAAATCGCTTCAAAATGAAATTGAAGATAGGCAATTACACAATGTCGCATACTAAAGTATCATATGGAGCACCTGATCCCTTTCAGAGCAATCGAAAATGTAAAAAAATATATATTTTGGAAAATTGAATAAGTGGAAAGAATTGTTGACTCAGTAAAATTTGAGAGTTATGTTTCTTGTTTAATTTTATACTAGTTGAGAATTACATTCTTAGATCTACTAAAATGAAGACAAAATGCTTAAAATTAAATTTTGATTACATTAAAATATACTATTCATGATACCAGTTTAATAATTTATCTCCACTTTAGTGTGTTTAAGATATTATATATTATAATTATAAGTCATTATAAAACACGATCACTTGGAATAAATATTCATTATGTTATAATAAAAACTTAATTTTTTCAACTGCATAACCATACATAAAATTATATTCATAATAGAACATATAAATTGTTTTAAATAAATTTTGCGTGGTGGGTTCTGTACCTACATTAGTTAACTTCAAAGCATAATTGCTTTTTGAACAAATATTTATTATACTATTATAATATCTTTATTGTTTCAATTGTATATATCTAAATTAGTTAACTTTCAATTTAATTTTTAAACAAATATTGATTGTATTATTATGAAGATTTTATTCTTATAAATATGTGATAACATGTAAAATTTTATTCTTAATAGAACATACATTTTTTTACAGTACCTATGTTAGTAAATTCCAAAGCAGATTCGTTTCTTTCGAAATTATCTCTCTGTAATGTCAAAAAATTCAATTTCAATCAAAACGAAGATAATTGAAAATGTCATCAAACCAAATAGCTCATTTTACATTTTTCTTAAGCGGAAATTGCTTCAAAATGAAATTGAAGATAGGCAATTACACACTGTCGCATACTAAAGTATCATATGGAGCACCTGTTCCCTTTCAGAGCAATCGAAAATGTACATTCCGCCTTCAATGGAAAAAATACAGCCATTTGATCATGTTGTAATTGATTTCTGCAAGAATTTCACTAGAGCGCTGTAACTAGTGTCACGTTTGGAATTGAACGATTTAATTGAGTTCAGATCACGATCCTATTTTCCCATTTCGAATGATTGGATTTAATCAGACGGTCAGCCGTACTCCATATTAGTTAAAAGTCTTGATGAGGATAGAATTGAGGCAATATTGAATCGGAGAAAATTAGTTGAACAGTTACGACACTATTTGGAAGTTTTTCTTTTCTCTACTAAGCTAAATGAATTTAAATTAAATCTTATTTATTTCTGGATTATAAAATGAATTTATTAAGACTACTGTTTTGAATTTCATCACTGAATGAATAAAATTATGGTATTAGAAAATATATAATATTGGTATTATTTATTATTTATATTAAATTTTATTTATTTCTGGAAATTTAAATGAGCTTATTAAGACTACTCTTTTGAATTTCAACACCAAATGAATAAATTTGTCGTATCAGAAAGTAAATTTTTTTTTTATTATTTAGTATTCAAATAATATTTTATTTACTTCTGGAAATTTAAATGAATTTATTGGGACTTCTCTTTAGAAGTTTTTCATTCGGGAAATGAATTTATCATATTGGAAAATATATAATATTTTTATTATTTATTTTTCATTAATACTCTTTATTCGCCCCAATAGGTATTGCCAAATAATAATCATTTAGTTCAAACCCTTTACTAAGGAAATTGGTTCACTAAAAAAATAGTTATTATTATAATGCACTGAATAATTAACAGAATTGATTTTCGTTCATATCAGAGATTATTATTACTTTCCGAAATTTTAATACATCGAAAACTAAAATTAACTATGGCAAATAAAACTTTTTTCAGTAAAAATTCCAAAAACCAAAATAGCTCAAAATAAAATTTAATTGCTATAAACCATACTTTATATTTGTTCTATTCTTGTTATTATTTATTTACAACCCTTCAAAGTCGCCCTAAAACGGCCAAATATCGCAATATTCCCATGCTTTTACCTTCAAAATTATGCGATTTTTTGTAGGACATAGAATTTCACCAAACAATAATTTCCGACTATATTTGGCCCGTAGAAAACGAAAGTGCTCTCAGTTTTTTCCTCGGGTGAGACTTGTCAAAGTGATAAAAAAAAATTCGCGAAAAAGGAGGTTGTTTCGTTCCTCTGTTCTGAACGCGGGGAGGAATCTCTATTCTCCATAAAACGGTCTCTTTAAAAAAGATCATTCTATCAGGAAAATGAGGTAATAGGAGCAATAGTATATCAATTTCAATAAAATAATTTAGTTCTATAAATTGAATATTTTATGGGATTTTTCAAATGATTTTGATGAAGTGAATGTATCATCAGAAATTGAATTTTTTATTTTGTATAAATTATATGTGAAAATCGTTAAACTCAGAGTTTCATGAATTTTTTTTCATTTTTAAAATGAAATCTGTTCGTTTTATCAACTCTTGTCGCTAAAAATAATTATATATATATATATATATATATATATATATATATATATATATATATATATATAAATATATATATATATATATATATATAATATATACATATATATATATATATATATATATATATATATATATATATATATACATATATATATATATATATATATATACATATATAATATATATATATATATATATATATATATATATATATATATATATATATATATATATATATATATATATATATATATATATATATATATATATATATATATATATATATATATATATATATATATATATATATATATATATATATATATATATATATATATATATATATACATATATATATATATATATATTTATTCGAATTGTTGTTGCCTGTGATTTATTTTTAATCTCTTGATCATTATTAGCAATAACAGGCTGGTTGAATCTTAAAAAACTCGATACCATAACAGAGGATTTTATTATAAAAATTTCATTAAAAACAGCTACTTCCATATAAACGAACTATACCGATAATTTTTGCTTTACTTGTTTAATATTTTTCCAAAACTAATTTTCTTTTTTAATATTAATTTACTCTTTCTGAGATCTCTCGGATGGAATTAATCGCCTCCGTGGCAAAGTTTGAGCAAATCTCCTATACCGGAGAGTTCAAACAATAAACCACAAATAAGTGATTTTCTTCCATAACAGAGGATTTTATTTATTAAACTATTTTCATCTCCAAATTTTCAATCCAATACTTAGCTACGCCGTTCTGATGAGGACCAAAGAGTCCGAAACACGTGTCAACGGCTGCTTCCATATAAACGTTCTATACCGATAATTCTACTCTACTTTTTTAATATTTTCCCGTGACTAATTTCTTTCTGTTAAATAAATAGTACCCTATTATTATTATTTTCGAACATTACATAGGTAAAGGTTTCTGTAGTTTCCCTTGCCTTCTAATAATAACAATTTTGAATGTTAATATTAGACTGAAAGAATTTTTTAACAAGACAGATCAATCTTATCTATTCAATTTTTTCAAGTCAATAAATGTCAAAGAATTTTCAATTTTTTTCAAAAGTTTTGAATAACTATGAATGTCATAGTGAAACGTCAACTTATTAATTAAATCGAGTTTTTTAAGATTCAACCAGCCTGTTATTGCTAATAATTATCAAGAGATTATATATATATATATATATATATATATATATATATATATATATATATATATATATTTATATAGATGTATATAAATATATATATATATATATATATATATATATATATATATAAATATATATATATATATATATATATATATACATATATATATATATATATATATATATATATATATATATATATATATTTATCTATATATATAAATATATATATAAAAATATATATAATATATATATATATATATATATATATATATATATATATATATATATATATTTCTATTTAGTATTCAGCTTCTAACACAGAGGAGAATGAATAGAACATTAAATACGACTTTAATTCTGTGATTGAAAGTATCCTTAAAAGGCATTCAAATGAGCGTTTCAGACACAGTTAAGTCGATTTCAAAATCAAATACTGAATACACATCATCAACGGATTATTACTGAAATGAAATACAAACATCGAACCGAGTCTCACTATGCAGTACCCATCAACACGCACCTTTTAGATAAACTAACAGAAATATAATTAACAACAATATTTTTCAGTTAGTTCTAGTGTTGTTTTGTGACATCCGTAACTAGCTGTTTAACTGTATCTCTGCCTTATCTTGAAATTTAATGAGTCATCCGAATAAATTATGCTGACACCTAGTATAGGTACTTTGTCTGAAGATAGTCATAAATGAAAGACGTTGAGCAACAAGAGGCAAAGCGTGAAGCCCAAAGGTATAAAATGAGTTTGAAGTTCAGCATTTTAACATTTTGCTTGAATATATATATAAGCCAGAAATTCATAGGTGAAAATATTTTTTCACATACAAAAAACTTTGTTTCTAGGTTTAGACAAATAAACGTTTTCTATCTAATTTACCACCGCGAGACAATTAGATCAGTTTTTGAATTATATTAATAGCATTCACCCAAATATAAAGTTCAAAATTGAAAAAGAATTAGATCGACAAATAAACTTCTTGGATTTAACTATCTTTCATAATAATAATACTTTGAGTTTCGATATATATAGAAAACCAACTTTCACGGATATATGTATTCCGTCGGATTCAAATCATCCTCTTTCCCATAAACATTCATTTTTTAAATCAATGATCCACAGAGCGTTTTCAATTCCATTATCCGTAACAAATTTAGCAAAAGAAATTTCGACTATAACAATAATTGCTTCAAATAATGGTTTTCATACAAGTTTGATAGATAAAATGATAAACAAGAAACGTAGTCAACTAGCGTACACCAGCATATATCCTCAATTAAAAGTAGAAAAATCGGAAAAATTCACATCTTTAACATATTTTAGTCCTCTAACAGAAAAAGTTGCTAATGTCATACCTAAATGTAATATTAAAATTGCTTTCAAACCTAAGACAAAACTCTCAGGATTTTTATTCAATGCCAAAGATATCACTTCAAAATTTGAAAGTTCAGGAGTTTATAAGTTGATTTGTCCTGTATGTAAAGGAGTGTATATAGGTCAGACTGGTCGATCGTTCAAGACAAGATTTAAAGAACACCAACAATCTTTTTTGAAAAATAAAACGGATTCAACGTTTTCAAATCATTGCCGTGAAAACCACCATCACCCGTTTCCACAAATAGATAATTTTCAAATCATGCATAAATTACCGAAAGGAACCAAACTTACTTACTTAGAATCATTAGAAATTTTTAAACTCAATCATAATGCAAAAGATATCTTGCTGAACGACCAGATTGACTTGATATATTCTCCTATATTTAGTGTATTCAAACAATAACGACTTTTCTAAGAACATTGTATTATACCAATTTGGGAAATTCACTCGATTAGCCCTTCTTGAAATATGTTCCTCTTGTCTATTTAGGTACCTGCAATAATCCTTTCCCACCCGTAAGCGCAAATCTAAAAACTTATTCTGTATTCAGTTCTTAACTCAATCTGCCCGATGATGGTCTAGTGACCGAAATTGCAATCGCAGTGTTATATCTTTCAAAATATTTTGTGATAATAAACGTAGTAAATTCAAATTTAGTTTTGTTCATCATGTTAAATTATCACGTAGTAACGACGGATTCCATTAACTATTTAATTTATTTTCCTTCATTTTTCATTTATTATGTAATACATTCCATGAGTTTCCCTTGACTACGCTAAACATTGAAAATCTGCGACACGAATGTTTACTATAGTTGCGTTATCCATACGTTTCCACTGCGATAGCAACACGGATTTGTTTACACATGTTTCCTATTTTCTTTTGAAGTTTACCGCTCAAAATGGAAACCGGCGACTAGTAGGAACAGTCAACATTTGTTGCCGAAAAATAAAGAAATTTTAATGACATTCGTCTGCGAAGAATATGGCATGAAACTTAATATAAATAAAACTAAAACAATGGTAATCAGTAAAAACCCAAATGTTAGCGCTGAAATAACCCTCAATCACCTTGGAAAGAGTGAGAAAGATAACATATCTGGGGTGCGTACTCAATGATAGTTGGGATCATTCGGTTGAGATAAAGGCTAGAATAGAAAAAGCGAGAGCAATATTTAATAACATGCGGAATGTGCTGTGTAATCTTAAGCTCAACCTAAAAACCAGAATCCGTGTTTTGAGATGCTATGTTTTTAGCACTTTGTTTTATGGTGTTGAAACGTGGACGCTAACAGAGACAACACAAAGGAGTGTGGAGGCCTTTGAAATGTGGTGCTACCGCAGGATGTTGAGAATTCCTTGGACGAGCCATACTACCAACATCGAGGTTTTAAACCGAATGGAGAAAGAAACAGAAATAATGAATACCGTCAAACAAAGAAAAGCAAGACCTTGGACATATAATGAGAAGCGACAAATACAGAACACTCCATAATTGAAGAAAAAATAGACGGAAAAAGGGGACCAGGCAGAAGAAGGAATTCATGGCTGAAAAACTTGCGACAATGGACGAATATGACTTCAGTTGAATTGTTCAGAGCTGCAGTGGATAGAGTTATATGGGTTAATGTGATCGTCAACGTCCTGAGAGGATAAGACACACCGAGAAGAAGAATGAACATTTAGGAACATTTACGGAACCACGCAACAGCAACAAAAATGTTCCTCTGGTGGAATCGTATCTTGAAGTGAAATAGAAACAGTCAAAATTTGTTGCCGAAACATAAAGAAATTTTAAGGAACATTTTGAAATATTCACGCAACAGCAACAAAAATATTCCTCAATCTTCCTCCGGTGCAACTGTAGCTTAAGATTATTTTGATAGTGAACTCGAACTCTAGAACAACAAAATGTTGTCAGCACGTTTTCACTTTGAAAACCTGCTTATTAAAATGGGTGCGAAAGTTGGACCTAGGACCAAGATAGTTTTTCGTTTCATGACTTTTTATTATGCTTGGCATCAAAAACTATGAAACTTTTTATGTAGATAGTTTCGTATGATATCTTAGATGGTATTTATTTCGATATAATTTGGTTAGGAATTGAACCCCCGGAAGAGGAAATGAACACGATAGAGGGCGCAATTTTTGTTTTTAGGATTTAGAACAAAAATCATAATTGAATGAAAAAAGTATAAACTTTAAAATAAAAACACTTGGCTTATGTTTCACAATATAAAAAAATATTCAGATACTGTATTTAGCAGTAACGAAAAGTCGACATGTTTCGAGTTATGAACTCATTATCAAGACTGACTACAGGATTTTTTTTTTTTTTAATCGAGGTGAAAACTTCGAAATCGATACCGGTTGCTAACCCGGCCTGTGTGGGATTCAATAGTTGATATATATATATATATATAAATATATATATATATATATATATATATATATATGCAATATTGCCTACCCACTAAAAACACCTCTGTTCTTTCGGTTTCCGGGCATTAGCCTACTAAACCTCCAGTCTCGCACTTAGATTAGGACTCACGTGCTGCGGTCAGCACTAGAACCTGTTCTCTTCCTTGTGTCTATATTTCAAGACCCAAGTGTATGTCTCTCTGCGTCGCGGCGCATTGAAAACGATTCCATTGCTCGCCTAACTAATTTCCGAAGAAATCTAGGTACAGCGACTACAGGAGAGTATTACATCCTAATTCATAAAACAGACAAAAGCAAAGATGATACCCGAAAATCAATCTGCTCGTTTACAAGGGGTAATTGACTATTATGGGCGGCACTTATTTCGAGAATTTCAAGAAGGTCAAGGCGTTTTCCTTTGTTACCTGAATGTAACAATTTGGTTTTGTTGAAATCCAGGAAGTGATTGAATTTTATACAATGTTCAGAGAAGGCAGTGGTATTTTTGTTTTGTAAAATTGACTTTTTATGTTCTTCAACACGAATATTTATATTCCTTCCTGTCTATCCAATATAGAAAGCAGGACATTAGTCGCAAAATATTTTGTGAATACCACTGTTTTTTCCGATGTTAGATTTTTCTTTATTATTGACCAAGAATGACTTCAAGTTTTTTTTATTTGTACAAATTGTTTTAACGTTATTTTTCGATAGTCTGTTAAAAATTCTGCTACTCAAATTAGGCACATAATTTATTGGGAAGTATTTTTGTTCTTCATTAATAGTTTGCGTGGGGTATATTGAATGCAACAGATACTTTATTCGTTTTTTTCCAATGAGCTTGTCGATAAGACTTTCATTGTAACCGTTATTGATGGCTAATAATTTAATTGTATTAACTTCAGTTTGAAAATTTGTTTCCGATAATGGAATCGTGAACAACCTATGTATGAACGAATGGAAAGCACTGAGTTTTATTTTAATGTGTTGGTTACTGTCGCTGTGAATTAAAGTATCTGTGAAGTTTGGTTTTCTATAAATGTTGAAAGTAAGAGAATTCAAATTCCTAGCAATCTGACCGTCTAAGAAATTCAAGGTACCGTTTTCGTTTTCTACTTCTTTTGTAAATTGAATCGAGTTGTAGAAAGTATTTATATATTTAAGGAAATTATCTAACTGCCTATCTGTACCGGTCCAAATACAAAAAATATCAACAACATAACGCCTCCATAATGAAACGTTAGTAATTAAATTATTATCAGCATTGAAAATTTTTTCTTCTAAGTTATTCATGAAAATTTCACTCAACAAAGGCGATAACGGTGATCCCATGGGCAATCCGTCTTCTTGTTTGTATATTATATTATTAAATTTGAAATAACTCTGTTTCAAACATAAGTTTAAGGCAGACATTGTTTCGTTGACTGCTTGAGTTGTTAAATTTGGGTTCATCTCTAGATATCGCTTAACAATATTTTTAA
The DNA here is from genome assembly GCA_030704885.1 of Cynegetis impunctata. Classification (NCBI taxonomy): domain Eukaryota; kingdom Metazoa; phylum Arthropoda; class Insecta; order Coleoptera; family Coccinellidae; genus Cynegetis; species Cynegetis impunctata. The sequence continues at coordinate 610,077 of JARQZK010002170.1, read as the reverse complement.
CTTCTTTAGTTGGCGTGGAAGGAAATAAGTTGATAACATCGAATGAAATTAATTTAGCATTTAAAGGAATTTTGATATTCTTAAGATAATTAACTAACTGAATAGAATTTTTAATGCTATACTCCGGATTGAATTGAATTAAGGTGGGTATAATTTCTTATTCAAATAATGACATAATGTAGACGCAGGAGCGTTAATATAAGATACTATTGGACGCATCGGGCAATCAATTTTATGTATTTTTGGTAAAGTATATAAAACCGGGGTGCGTGGGTTCATGGAAGTTAAGAAAAAAGTGTTCATGTCTGAAAATAGGATTTTACTACTCTTGATGAATGATTTTATTTCGTTTTGGAATTTTTTAGTGGGATCTATTTAAAATAACGTTAAAATAATTTGTACAAATAAAAGAAACTTGAAGTCATTCTTGGTCAATAATTAAGAAAAATCTAACATCGGAGAAAACAGTGGTATTTACAAAATATTTTGCGGCGAATGTCCTGCTTTCTATATTGGACAGACAGGAAGGAATATAAATAGTCGTGTTGAAGAACATAAAATGTCAATTTTACAAAACAAAAATACCACTGGCTTCTCTGAACATTGTATAAAATTCAATCACTTCCTGGATTTCAACAAAACCAAATTGTTACATTCAGGTAACAAAGGAAAACGCCTTGACGTTCTTGAAATTCTCGAAATAAGTTCCGCCCATAATAGTAAATTACCCCTTGTAAACGAAAAAATTGATTTTCAGGTATCACCTTTGCTTTTGTCTGTTTTATAAATTAGGATGTAATACTCTCCTGTAGTCAGTCTTGATAATGAGTTCATAACTCGAAACATGTCGACTTTTCGTTACTGCTAAATACAGTATCTAAATATTTTTTATATTGTGTAACATAAGCCTAGTGTTTTTATTTTAAAGTTTATACTTTATTCTTTATGATGTTTCACCAAGTGATGTGCGAGAATTCAATCTCAGTTAATAATTGAATGAATAGATTTTTCAAATTGGATACGTCTTGAAAACCTGCTTTTCTAATGCAGCTCGCTGCGATAGAGTTTTTTTATCAAATATTATCGTATTTTGAGATTTATTTCAAGCATTCATTTGAATTCAATGGATATTTTTTTATATTTTTCCATTTGACGTAGTTCAGTTCTTCAGTTTCTGTTTTAATATATTACGAATTGTTTTGTTTCATTTCCTCAATTTTCTAACAACTTTCGCAAATGAAACTCATGTATCAGATTTTAGGATAATTAATAAGAACATCTTGATTATCCTTTGATGAAGCATTAATGAATATTCAAAATAAAATTACATAGTCGGCTTAGGTTTCGCTATTATATTCATAACTGTACACATGCTTTAGGTAGAAAGGCAATTATCAAGAAAATTACAATGCTTCAAAGATCATGAGAATTTGCTAACACACTGATCTATATGTGTAATAATAAATAAATTAATAGTTAAACGTGAACTACGTGCATATGTTAATTTTTATTAGTATATAATTAACAGTTGACTATGATCTCATGAGTGGATATGTTTATAAAATTACTGCAGCAACATATATTTTTATTATTGCTGAATGAGTGAGTATTAATTCTTATTTTTAATTGTTGAACACGGTAGCGCAAACAATTATATGTGAACTGGGTAACCAAATTGTTTTCTCTTTTGAATAATTCATTATTCCTCATGATCAAATTTTAATTTTATGAAACAGGCAGAGTTTCGCTATGAAATTTTTGATAAAAGTAGAGGGAAAAATTATCTTTTATGCTCATGATGTTCGAGTTATTAGTTAAATATTGAAGGCCGTTACTTCATGTGAATTTTTTCAAAATCATAACTTGGACGGAATAAAGATTACAAGTAGAACGTCACTGCCAATGTTGATGTACGCTGATGACATCGTTCTTTTTGCCTCGTCAGTACCGAATGGAAACCGAAAACTCAGAGTTTTGGAAAAATACTGCGATATGAACAAACTCGTAGTAAATACTGACAGAACAAAAACCATAATATTCCACAGAGGAAGAAAGGCCAAAAACCTCGGTTCATTAGTATACAAGAACGCTCCAATCGAATATGTGAAGAGTTTTACCTACCTTGGAGTACCGTTTTCTGCATCTGGAATATTTAGAACAGCGGCAGAACATTTTAAAAGAAAATCAAAAATCGCATCAGCCAAAGTGATACGCATACTCCAAAATGCAAAATCGAACAGCTTTGACACTAGATCTAGACTCTTCGAGGCTGTAGTAAGATCAACACTTTTGTTCGGGAGTGAAATCTGGTCAATGAGATATCAAAAAGAACTGGAAAATGTTCAATCAAACACCAAATTATACCATCCAACTGGAGGCCGGACAACCAAAATTGTTGACTCAGATTATAAAACAATCCTTGAATCTTTGTAGCAAAATCCTCAAGATGGATGACACAAGATTGCCTAAGGTATGCCTCAAAGCATCAATAGATAATCATAACACTAATACCAATATAATAGAATTCAACTGGATCAGCCAACTTCAACAACTACTGGCGCCGTTCGGAGAAGAAATTATATCTAAAGTCACTCAAAACTGATCAAGGAGGTGGATAGACGACGTAGTGGAAAAATCGAACAACAACGAACTCAGTAAAAACTTAGAAAATGCAATCAACTCGGAATATTTACCATACTACAGGAACATAAGTGGACTATCTGAAGGGGAAGAATATATGCACCTCAGGACTTCAATAAGAACACTTCGAGTCAATCAGCCAGGTCAGACTGTCCAGTAGAACAAACATACGTATTTATTTCAACAGAAATTCAAGAAGATTGACTGCGATGTCACCTGTACTATCTGCAGCAAACAAGAAAAGGAGACTCTGCATCATTTTATATTCGAGTGCTCATTCTATAAACACTTAAGAGACGTGTACATCAAACCAAATATTCAAAGAAAAGAAATAGAAGAAATACTAACGATAAAGTCTCAAAAACACCTGGACCAACTATACTACTTTATAATCGGAGCTTTGAAGATCAGATCATTCGTTATCAATGAATAGGAAAAAAAAGTTTATTTGTTATCTATTAATTTTAGAGAAAATAATATCGTTAATTTTCCTTTATGCAGCTTTGCAACCTTTTTATATAGACATATGTCTGAAAGCAAAATAAAATTATTATTATTATTATTATTATTATTATTATTATTATTATTATTATTATTATTATTATTATTATTACTTCATGTGAATTTATTTGCATTTTATTTAAAAACGAAATAGAGAAGAATGTTTTTCGAGGAAATTGAACGGATTTTTTGAAAATTATTATTCAAATTGGGTAAACTACTTGGCTTGATTGATTCCATTTAATTTGAAAAATGTTCCACCAAGTTTTAAGCGAGTAGTCAATTGACGCAACTGATTTTTTTATATTGTAACGCATATTTCGCCCCAATTATTCAGAAAATTCTTAACTTTAAGTTATTGTTTGTAATCTTCTTAAGACAGATCATCCCGGAGTTATTAGCAACATTTACGATAGTAAATTTTAGCCTTAAACCAAATAAATATGGATCAAATCATGAAAAACATACTAGTCGACCATGGTCAATTTCATACATTACATAAAATGAACAAGGAAAATTCTTTAATAATTTAAAAAATTATCAAACAACTTTCCAAGGAAGCTGGTTATACGTATTCAGCAACGCAAAATCTGCATTCACAATCGAACGGTGAATTATAGAAATTGTCAAGTCACCCCGACTCAAAATCTGCATACAGCTGTATGCAGATTGATTGTTGTATTTTGCGTATTAAGCGACTAGAATATTCGGAGCGCGCTTTCGTGGGTATATCCAAAGGTCACTATGTTAGTGTGCCTTGGAATCATATACACCACTGTTGTAGAGTAGATATCTTCATATCAGGAGGTACGTGTTTGAGCGACGAATTTCTGCATTTTCAGTCTAAGCGGTGAATTGTTGTTTCCCAATATCTTTGGTGGGATGGCGCTCTGGATTGTTATCCAGCCAGTGTTACTGACCACGATTTGTATTGGGGAACAATTAGAGATTTGTTAATTCACTTCGGGTCAAATAAGCTGCACTGATGAGATCTAATAAGATCGAAACAGCTGTATGCAGATTTTGAGTCGGGGTGACTTGACAATTTCTATAATTCACTGTTCGATTGTGAATGCAGATTTTGCGTTGCTGAATAAGTATAACCAGCTTCCTTGGAAAGTTGTTTGATAATTTTTTAAATTATTAAAGAATTTTCCTTGTTCACTTTATGTACTAAATAAAGATGGAATTGTTGGATGAATGAATTCCATGAATCATAATCGATAATCACTATAAAATTATGGAATATATTTCGAAAGGACTAGAATCCCATTTCTAGTTCACAAATATATTTCAAAACAAACTCTATCGCAGCCAGCTGCATCAGAACGGCAGGTTTTCAAAACGTATCCAGTTTGAAAAATTTATTCATTCACTTATGATTATTGTTCCAAACCCAAAAAACAAAAATTGCGCTTTCTATCGTGTAAAAATATTTACTTCCTCCTGTAGGGGGTCAACCCTCCAATCATTTTATATTGAAATTAACGCCATCGAAGATATCGTACGAAACTACCTACATACAAAGTTTCAACCCTATAGTCCCAAAATCTTCTATCGTGTAAACACGATTTATTTCCTCTCCTGGGGGGTCAAACCCCCAAGCAATTCGTACCAAAACCAATTCCATCCAATATGTCATACGGAACTACCTACTCACAAACTTTCAATCCTATTGCTCCAAAATTACGTCCTTTATCATATAAACATTATTTATTCCTCCCCCCAGGGGGTCAACCCCCCAACCAATTCGAACCAAAACCAATCATATTCAAGATATCATACAAAACTACCTAGATACAAACTTTCATTTACTATTGCTACAAAATATATACGATTCAGACGCAGACGTGTTAATTTTGCTCTCGCTGTTTCGACAAGTTTATTATACAATCAGTGGTGCTAATTGCTTGAAACTGGTATTATTTTGTGCCGTAGAGATTGGTGATTGCGATTGTTGTATCGTTTGTGCGACTATAATGCCTATTTGCGCGATTTGTACAAATTCCCTCAATACAAAATCCCCTGGAATACAATGTAATAAATGTCAATCGTATCTTCATGCGAACGGCAGTATGTTTCGGATTTGACAAAAAATTTCAATAACATTTGATAACGAAAAACGCCGGGTGGAAAGTGGGAATGTGTGTTGACTGTCGTGTCGCCAGGGATTCCGGGACCGCTGTTCCATCGGTGAGTCACAACTCGCCTCTGCAGGATCGCGCCCGATCGCGGAGGTTCCGCGCTTCGTAGTGGACGGAGTTTCCAGTGGCGGATCATGCTATTGGTGCGATACAGAGGTATGATGTCGTCGGTGAGGACGGAGGTCGCGCAGCTATGAGGGAACGATATATAGGGGAATTACGAGATTCCGTAAACATTTTTGCTCGAATAAAATAGCAGATTTTGAAAGTAAACTAGTTAGGCTCAAATGAAGTCTTGAAACTTGCAAAAGAGATTAAAAAGGGGAAAATGATTTTACTGAAAAAAGGAAGTATTCCGAGCTGCATTTTAAGATTGGACAAGGTTGAAGCAAAGAATGCAAGATTGAACAATGTGGAAATTATGGATATACCCGGAAAAGAAGGATGCAAATTTGTACAATGTTCTTGGAAAAGATTGGAGAGATATGTCGGCATTGCCCTTGGAACCGAATTTATTGTCGTCCGATAACCCGAGTGGCCTACGAAAAATTGTCGGCAAGCCTAGAAATATTGTAGTGAAATTCGTCTCCAGGTCAAAAAAAGATGAAATGAATATGTCTGCAGTTAAGGTTGAAGCGAATGGAATTGGGAAGGCAAAAATGCTTTTCATATTGAATGGCATAGCAGATACATTTTATATTAACGATCACCTAACTACCAAAAATAAAATTATTTTCAAAGCAGCTCGAGCGGCAGCCAAGGAAAAAGGATTTAAATTCGTTTGGACTCAGAATGGTAGTATATTGATTAGAAAAGACGATTCATCCAGAATACTTCATGTTCGAAGCGAGGCTGACATAGCCAAGCTTAATTAATCCACTATCTGAATTTACCACAGGCGTATATTTGATTATCCCACAAAAATGCCTCTGCACGTCATGTATCAAACTGTGCGTGGTTTGCGTACAAAACTACATACCTTTAAGATCAATGTGACAGCTTATTAATTCGACGTGATTATGGTTACGGAGTCATGGTTAAACGAGGGCGTGTTGGACAGTGAGGTGGTGGACGATCAGTACACTATTTTTTTTTCGTAGATTGAATATTACAAAAAATTCACCAATATGCAGAATTTAGAGTGAGTTCAACATGAGCTCTTTCGATTTGGATCCCTTCAATATCCCCTTTATGCGCTAGAAGAAGTTGTTGAAACATCATTATTTTGCACAAGATTGATTTATTTTTGTTTCTTTCTAATTATTGGTTACTCTTGGTTCAGTGTTTCAGTAGATTTTTTTTTTATTTGCACTAAGTTTAAGTTTATGCCTAAGGATTGTATATATTTTTTGTAACCTACGAATACTGTTTTTGGGTTGAAATACCTGTTTGTATTCTTATTTCTCAATAAATAAATAAATAAATAAATAAATAAATAAAATTTCGCCTTCTGTAGTGTAAACAAGATTTATTTTCCCTCGGGGGAGTCAACCCCCCAACCAATTCGAACCAAAACCAATCCCATCCAAGATATCATACGAAACTACGAAAATGTTCAACCCTATTGCTTCGAAATTGCGCCTTTTATCGTGTAAACAACGCTAAAATACATAAGCACATACATACATACGAACATATATTATATATATATATATATATATATATATATATATATATATATATATATATATATATATATATATATATATATATTTTTATATATATATATATATATATATATATATATATATATATATATATATATACCGGGTGTCCACGGAAGGTGGCTCGCCCCTATAACTTTTTTGTTTACAGAGATAATGAAATGAAATTTAGAGGATCTCTTTAATGCATAAAACTGCATTTTTCGACAAGTAACTCAACTTCATGCAACTTTCGGTTTCACCGGAAATGACATAAACTTCAGATTTTCAAATGGGACACCTGGTATATTTTAGGTTTTTTTGTTTCCATATGACATTTAAAATACAACCATGTATCATTTGTTACTTTTTGTATCGTTATTTTAATTTATTTTTAGAAATAAATTTATATTCTAGAGGGCTATGGATGCATTCAAATAACTAATTTAGGTCCTAAAATGTATGTTAAAATACAATTTCACTGTTTTTGATCAAAATGTTGCAGCTATGTGAAGTTTAATTTTAAAACTTTTATTACTATTTTTTTTCAAATGGCAACATGGTGGCTCGTCGGGTTAAAAAAAAAGATAATTTTATTACGATTAATTTGAAACCGCACTCTAGATTGAAAGAAAACTTTCGATAAAAACCTGAAATCCCATTACCTTAGAACTCTCTTTAAATGAAGAATCTTATTGAGATTAAAATAACATTTGAAATCATCGAGTAGCCTGTGACCAACACAACTGAAACAAAGCCACGCCCACAAATCTACGTCCCTGGACGGCAAACAGGGCCAGTTTAGGACCGAAATTATTTATTTGAACGCATCTATAGCCCTCTACAATAAAAACTTATTTCGAAAAAAAATTGAATAACGGTTACAAAAAGTAGCAAATGATACATGGTTGTATTCTAAATGTCATATGGAGACAAAAAACTAAAAATATACAAGGTGTCCCACTTCCGGTGAAACCGGAAGTGCACGCAGTTTTATGCATCAAACAGATCCTGTAAATTTCATTTCATTATATTATCTCCGAAAACAAAAAAGTTATAGGGGCGAGCCACCTTCCGTGGACACCCGGTATATATATATATATATATATATATATATATATATATATATATATATATATATATATATATATATATATATACCGGGTGTCCACGGACAGGTGCTCGCCCGCTATAACTTTTTTGTTTTCGGAGATAATATAATGAAATGAAATTTACAGGATCTGTTTGATGCATAAAACTGCGTGCACTTCCGGTTTCACCGGAAGTGGGACACCTTGTATATTTTTAGTTTTTTGTATACATATATACATATATACATATATATATATATATATATATATATATATATATATATATATATATATATATATATATATATAATATGTATATTATATATATACATATATATATATATATATATATATATATATATAGGTATATATATGTATATATGAAATTGAGTTTTTGGTGCCAAGCATCATAAAAAGTCATGAAACGAAAAACTTAGTCCTAGGTCCAACTTTGCTAATCGCACCCATTTGGTTTTCAAAGTGAAAACCTGCTGAAAATCTTCTCACTGCCGTCAAATATTAAGAAGAAAAATTGAATGAATTCATATGAAAAAAGATTTCGATATTTGAAATATAACCTAGATAGCAATTTTCTAATGTTTTTTTTTTGACAAGTAAGCTTCTGAGAGTTCAAATTAACAGTTTGCGAACAAACTGCGTACATTATTTTATGGCAACTGTGTGGAACCTCAAATCAATTAAGTACGTTTCCCAATGAAATTTATTTGAAGAACAAAATCTGAACTTCTTATTCTTGTTTATATTTATATTTATATCGAAATTAGAATAATTGCTGATAATAAGAGGATGCAATTTGTTTGAAATACTTCGAATATTTAAATGACTGTAGTTGAAATCAGATTATAAAGGTATAGCTATTAATACTACTTGAAAGTAAAAAAAATTATTCCTATCGTAGTTATAAGTTTAAATTACATTATCTAGGCAGATTTTATCATCTGCTTCTTGTTGCTGATCTGCTCATAGTTGAAGACTCAAAAAGTGAGTGCCAAATGTTTTAATGTCAATTTTATAAGGCGCTATGGTTTTGAAGAAATACGCCGGAAAAATGCTACTTCCTCAAAGTATCGCCCGGGAAGTGGATACTTTCCAAATAGTTGCTGAAAATAGTAAATATATCCTATAGTGGTAGAAGAAATACATTCCAGAACGACAAGTATTGAAGTCTGGGAATATGCACATACCATTTTTCTGAAATCGCAGTCAACATTATCATAAATGAAGAATTTTCATAAATTCATAAGAGTTTTTGATTACCATCTTATTGCCTATGAAATTTGAAGGGAGAAGTATCAAAGATAATGACTTTTCCGGTAGTGTTAAATAGTTGTACAAACTGCAATATAAATATACAAAAATAGTTATAACAAAAATAGTTTTAATAATAAACGTCCCATATGTATAATAATATATTCAATAAATGTTCCTTATGTGAGTTGCTTGTTTGCGTGTATTTATTTACTGTCTAAACTGTGTATGAAAAAACCGGTAGTTCAGTTCGGAAAAGTTCGTTTCTTAGCAACATACTAAAATACTAGACTAGTATATTTTGGGGAATGAAGTTGGTCCAAGAAAGTATGCAATCTTTAACGATTTTAGAAAAAATTTATTTAACACATATTTTGATTCTAACTGCCCCTTATTCATATTAAAAATGTTAAATGTTTCATACCGATTATTGAAATTTTATTTAAACCTACTTGTCAATTTCAAAAAAATTATCGAGTTTGATTATATACCATGCAATGAATTACAGTTTCATGATAAAATTATGTGAGTTTTGTATTTATTCACTCGTGGAACGCATATGGAAGAGATATGAATATTATATTTCTAAAAAATTATTCTTATTTCGCTAATCTGATATTCTTCCAGATAATTCAATAATTAATCAAAAAAGATAATATCTACCGAAAACATTTCTTTAATCACAATTAATTACTTTGCAACATTTATTTATTCATTACTGTCATAATTAGCAGTGCATATTGTATTTTGGACGAACTTTCATTAGATGTGAAGACGATTCGTTCCACACTCAACGAAGATAAATGCGCAAATTTTTCAAATACTCCTCTTTGTAATCTTGTAATCATTAAACTATTTCAGCCAATCAAAATTCCACTCTGCAGTCGAGACTAGGTTAGACCTTATTCGATCTGACAGTGATGGCTAATGAATGTCGTATTTATACAAAACTTTGCGTCGAGAGAGTTTTTTTTCCCGACAAATAGGTTGGTGAAATATGATAGTTCATTGATTGGAGAGGTTTCAAAGAATGTGGGTCTCATTAAAAAAATATTCAGAATAGTTAGTATTACATACTTAATTCGAAAAGAATTGATGTAATTGCATTGAGATAAAAGTTATGATTTATTACATTGAAACATGGTAGACAATCTATCACTAATTTTTATTCGTGTCGAAATTAATGTGTTTTTGATGACGAAACTTTGAATATTGATCACAAAATGAAAAATCATAAATTCTTGTAAATGTTACTAATGTAAATGTTGTAACGAAACGTCAATAAACCTGTCTGTTTAATCCTGGATGTGTTCTTCTTATCTTCTTCTGCTACCGGTATTTTTTTCAACTTCTGGTAGTTTTTTTCTTCTAATCTTAGTTCTCAAAGCTTCATTATCTTAATAATACGCGCTATTTTTCATCCCCCTAAATGTTAAGGGTTCACCCATTAGTTTTCATTTATATTTTTCAGACAAAATTTTCTGTTCATTTTTTTTTATGACACAGCATTCAAAAATACATACAACCCTAAAGTTTTATCCCTTTACGATCAACCTCTATTATTTATTTGTTAAACTCCTCCGAAATGGCTCGACCGATTCTCATGAAATTTGTGTCCATATCGGTTAGGTCTATGAATCGGACAAAATCTATTTTTCATCGCCCTTAATTTCTTTTTTTATTTTTCAGACAAATTTTTTTGTTCTATTGTTTTTATGATACAGCATTCAAAAATACATATAACCCTAAATTTTCACCCCTCTACGATCAACCCCTATTTTCATTTGTTGATTATAAACTTTTATTTTTTTGGCAAGATTTTTATTTTCATTTTGTCATGCCATCGTAATTTTCATTTCCTTAAATTTTATCCACAGATCCACAATAGAGTTGCCAGATGGCAATCGAAAATAACAATAGTCGGTCTGAGAATAGGTCGTAATATATTTTCATACCCCAAGTGATTAAGGTGGTCCACCCCAAACATTTTTATACATTTTTTGGACAAAATTATTAATTTTTATTTTTTTATGATGTTGCATTAAAAAATACATACATTTCTAAATTTTCATTCATTTTAAATTAAAAATAATTTATATGGCAGAACAACGTTTGCTGGGTCAGCTAGTAATATATATGTATATATATATATATATATATATATATATATATATATATATATATATATATATATATACAGGGTTTATTTCACTAGGTTAATGTCAACATTTAATAACTATTTGCATAAAACATTTACTATTCATTAAAATACACTATAGTTTACGCGTTTCGACTTCTAGTCATTTTCAAAACAATTTCACAATTAATTCAATATTTAAAAGTCTCTTTATTACACAGCAAGGTCGTCGATGTCATACTGGTTATCTCACGTGATTAACTCCTCCTCTTAATTCGTATTTTCTCGGTTTTCTCGGTGAATGATGTTATGGTATATTCTTCCGAAGTTTTCAATGTCAGCTCTTGAGTTTAATGTTGTTTTTTCTTCTCTTTGGATGGCTATCATTTCCATTATGTTTCTTTTTTGTTGTTGTTTTTCTCTTCCAATAATTTTCGTATTTTTGAAATCAAACGAATGCAGTTGTTCAATTGCATGTTTTGCCAGCGCGGTTGTTTTTTTGTTTGTTCGTATAGAGTATTCATGTTCGTATAATCTTCTGTTCATTAACCTAGTGAAATAAACCCTGAATATAAAAATGTCAGTAAATACCAACGAATTATATATATATATATATATATATATTATAAAAATTAGATGTTGATTATGAATTTCAAGAATCTGCTCACAAAACTGTACTCTGCGGTCAAAATCGTCTTCTAATAATTCATGTACCAGCTTAATTTTATAGGGATGATACTTATTTACCTTAAGTATTTTATGCACGGACCCTACTGATAAATTGAAATTATTGGAAATTGTAGTAATGGATGTATGAGGGTTATCTTGGGTTTCTAGTAGAACGTTCAGCACTGTTTCTTCAGATACTCTCGGTGGTCTTCCTTTAGGTAAATCTCTAACGTGGCCGTATCTCCTGAATTTTGATTCAATTTTGCTGACTGTCGATCTAGTAATTGGCGGACGATCAGGATGATTTTCATTGAATAGATTGCAGACTTCTTCTTGTGAACGCACCCTATCTCCAAAACCAATCATCATAAGTACTTCAATACGTTCTCTCTCAAGTAATTGCATTTTCTTAAACAATGAAGTAGTGTAGTGCCTGGAGCGTTAAAAACGTGAAAACTGCGGACTATACAGCACCAGTGAATGAATTCAGATGGTACATGTGAAATTTCATTCTTCAGATTTAATGACAATGCTTACCTAAATTTTTTTTTGTACTTTTAATTCACATTTTAAATCTCCAGGTGCTCCACTATCTCCGTTATAATCTGGGAATCCATCAAGTTGAGGCATATGGTATGTTCACAAAAAGTGATTTATCGTAGAATTGTAAAGTGAAATAATATACAGGGCATTACCTTTAAAAAAACTAATGACAAAGCCATAGCTCTTGAATGAGACACCCTGTATACAAAATTTTTATTGCGAAAATTGCCCAAATAAAAATACTAATCGACCTGTCCGAGGATTTTAACATGAAATAGAAACCTAATTTTTTAATGAATTTGTTCCTTTCATCATGAAAGCACTGTATATATATATATATATATATTATATATATATATATAATATATAATATATATATATATATATATATATATATATATATATATATATATATATATATATATATATATGCATAAATAACTAATTATAAGAAGAAACCATTCATCAATTGTAGATCCCTGTAAGTTTCAGATTTCCTTGAAGAATTCCCAAGATCTTCTTTCGCTGAATTGGGGTCACTCCAACCACTATCTTGACAGATCTGAGAATCCTCTTGTACGTAGTGGTTGGCCTGAAACCTCAGAGTCACCGAGATATCAGTCGGCAGTATTTCAATGTCTACCAGCCCTCAATTATTATACTCGATTCTGGTACCAGATAACTTTACACGTTAATTAAGAGAGAAAACAGTTCATTTGCGAGATCAGATTGTTTTCGCGGTTTCGATAAATTGCATATTGGGTTATTATGAACAATAAAGTTCGCTTTTTTCGCACAGAGATAGGCAGCCCACATTATGGATTTCGAGTCATGACATGTTCGACGATAACTGTATTGTTCGCATCAATTTTGTTGGAAATCCTGTTACTGACGACCCGACAGGCTCAAACGTGGGAGTGGATGTGGTCAGATTGTTAATCTTCTTTTTCAGTTGAATTGAAACCCGTGAAAAATTTTAAATTCGATTATGTTTTGGGTCTATGTGGAATTGGAAGAGATAGGCCAGTCAGTTTAGATAATCAATTGACAATAATTCTAAAAGTTTTCAAACTTTAATGTAAGGTCGGGAAAGATATATGAACAAACTATGAAATTTTGCAACCGTTTCCGAAGTCCGGAACATTGTTAAAATTGCAATACCATTGAATTTTGCCTTATGCTTGTGAAAAAAATTCCAAAAGTTCTGCAAACTTGGAGTAGTATTAAATATATTATTTCATATCACGTATCAAATTTGCAACCAATTTAAGGGTACGGAACATTTTTTTATTCAAAATTGAAGTTTTTCTTTGATATATTGACCTAAAAAGTTCCAAGCGTACCTACTGCATACTTGATAGATATTTCGGTAAAATATACCGAACAGTTGTATAAATTTGCAACCTTTCACGTTGACCGGAACATGTAGTCCGGTCAATCTGGACCTAAAAATGAGAGCGAAGGTACATAAATTCCCATCAAGCTTAAAATCAGTAAGGTTGTTAAAAATATGATTAAAAATAAAATTTGAAAGTTCCCCATCTTTCCCCTATATGGAAAAAATTTTATTCAAGGTCAAAGGTCAAGAGATTAGTTTTTCACGATTTTCAACGAAACGGTAAGTTTTATCATAAAAATATTTCACACAAAAATTGTAGATCATATAATCTACAAAAAATGTATCAATACTTTTTTCCTACGAGCCACCGTTTTTGAGATATAACAATTCAAAAAGTTGTACAAGTTGCAATCGTCATAATATGCATGAGTGCGCCACGACGTATATACATCTCTTATCTAGAGTTGTTATATATGTTGAAATATTTTTCTATCGGTGATTGTAATTTATACTTAAAATAACCGAAAATACTATTTTTTTCTTGAAACCAGGAAAAGCTCAACATCAATCGGAAATATATTCATCAAAAAGTTTATCTACTTTTGCAAAGTGTCAAAATCACGTACTATTTTTACACGCAATAACTGGCTGTGATACGACATCTGCATTTTACAGGAGGGGTAAAACAACAGTTCTCAAAATGTTTGAAAGTCTAGATTTTGTTCAATGTGCTGAAGTTTTTAAAAACAGTAATTCTACTCAAGAAGAAGTTATCACCAACGGCATCCGCTTTCTTCTTTCTATGTACGGAGCTCCTAAAAAAACTATCTGCTTAGATAAGCATCGATATGTTTGTTTCGTTAAAAACACTAAGAACAAAAAGCAATTTCAATTAGCTTCTCTTTCTCCAACCTATAGACTGGGGTTGGAAGTTGGTCGACAATACATTGGAACCAGTTCGAACTTTACTCCCACCTGCACCGGAAAAACTGCTGAACACAATTGTTTGCAACTGTAAAAGGGATGCAGTGTTAAATGTGGTTGCAAAAAAGTCGGACTGTTTTGTTCACTGTCAAGGCCGGTCGTGCTCCAATGTTGAATCACTAACAGAGGAGGATTCGTTTGATTCCTACGAGGATACATCGCTATTGACGCAATTTACTTGCACTCAGAATGAAGAAGAACAAGAAGAAGAAGAAGAACGAGAAGAGTTTGACGGTTACAATTCAGACGAATAAAATTCACCACTTTTTTAATTCACATCGCTTTTTATCTTTTCCAATATTTACAAATTTCCGTTATTTTGCAATAGTTTCAAATTAAACAGGATCACAACTGAAACCACGTTAAAAAAACGCGCTAAGTACACTACCTCATAGGTGGCGTGGAAACGTGTGCATATTATAACTATTGCAACTTGTACAACTTTTTGAATCGTTATATCTCAAAAACGGTGGCCCGTAGGAAAAAAAGTATTGATACATTTTTTGTAGATTATTTTATGATCTACAATTTTTGTCTGAGATATTTTTATGATAAAACTTACCGTTTCGTTGAAAATGGAAAAAAAATCATTTTTTTGACCTTTGACCTTGAATAAAATTTTTTCCATACAGGGGAAAGATGGGGAACTTTCAAATTTTATTTTTAATCATATTTTCAACAACCTTACTGATTTTCAGTTTGATGGGAATTTATGTAGCTTCGAATGTTTAAATTGACCGGACTAATGTTTATTTATAATTTTTTTAATTCGTGGTAATTTTTTCGGGCAAAATGGTCTCGAAATAAAGTTTTGAAACTTGGTTGCAAATTTAGAAAACATCTATTCTGATGCATTTGCAAATTTGCAACCTTGTACGCGGCCCGGAACTTTATGCAATTTGTAAAAATATGATTTTTGGATTTTTATATTTTTGCAAATTGCATGAAGTTCCGAACCGCGTACAAGGTTGCAAATTTGCAAATGCATTAGAATTGATGTTTTCCAAATTTGCAACCAAGTTTCAAAACTTTTGTAATAATTTCGAGACCATCTTGCCCGGAAAAATTACCAAGAATTAAAAAAATCATAAATAAACATATTCCGGTCAACGTAAAAGGTTGCAAATTTATACAACTGTTCGGTATATCTTTCCGAAGTATCTATCGCCTTCTGCCGTTTGTATACCGAGGATTGTGGGTTCGATTCCCACCTCGCTCTTGGGTGTTGTATATGTCCGGTTTTCAGTGGTTAATAATAATTAAAAATGTTGGGTAATGTACTTAGATTACAAGCCCATTGGCCGTTCGGAACCGGCGTTAAACTGTAGGTCCCTCGAGTTAAAAAAAAAAAAAAAAAAAAGTTTGCAGTACTTTTGGAGTTTTTTAGGTCAGTTTATCAAAGAAAAACGTTAATTTTGAATTTAAAAAATGTTCCGCATCCTTAAATTGGTTGCAAATTTGATACGTGATATGAAATACTATATTTAATACTACTCCAAGTTGGCAGAACTTTTGGAATTTTTTTCACAAGTATACAGCAAAATTCAATGTTATTGGAATTTTAACAATGTTCCAGACTTCGGAAAAGGTTGCAAAATGAGATTTGTTCGTTCCTTTCTCTATGTAGCATTCAGTTGACCAAAGTTCGAAAACTTTTGGAATTATTGTTGAATTTTCGATTTTCAATGTCTAAACTGATTAGCCTATCTGTGTGGAATTCGAAGAGATTTTTAAAGGAGAAGGTATTTTCCATTTCAATAAGAAAATTCTTTATACAATGTGTGAAATTAATGTAGTCAATCTGCAGAAAGTTTCGCGTCCGTATAAAATGAACAATTCAATTATTATATTTATTTGGTTCTTGTATAGCCGGAAGGTTTACAACTAGGTAAGTTATTGACACAACATGAGCAGTACATCTATTATTGATGATGTTATCATCAATACCGGCAAATTTAAAACAAAGTGAAATGCACTCTCAACATTGTAACCTGTTTATACGGATTAATTCATTTGCAATACGTTCACTGTTGATTGTTTAGAAATTCTTGTTGAAAAAAATCGCTTACATAGGTATTTGAAGCTTTTTACCTTTAGGGCAAGAGACGATAGGAGGCTAGTACAGATAATTTTTCATTCATTAGTGATTGATAGTATTTTATTACAAAAATTAGTTTTCGAAAAGTTACTTTCCAGATTAGCATCCTTTCGAATTTTGAGAATATTTTAATTGGGTTTATGTATGTATTACATTAGTACCTATATTTTTGTGTTGTGAATCATTATAATCTTATACTTGTTTAATTTCGTATGAAATTTCATTTTGTTGAAAAATATGAACTATAAAAAAAAGAGTGCATGCGTACAAAGTACACATGTCAAAAGTGAAACTTCTTTCGCAAATTAATTTTTGAATCTCTTTTCTTTTAAAATTAAAATTTAGAAAAGAGAATTTATGAAATATTTTTATTTTATATTTCATGAAAAATAGTATATTAAATAGTCAAATGACGAATGGAAAATTAAAATGCCACATGTTAGTTGTAAATATAAAATTTTCCTAACCTTCGAACGAATTAACATAAAAAAATTGTAAATTAACAAAAAGATAACAGATATATTACTAACTCTGAACAACTGCTTAGTATAGGATGATTTGCAAATGTATCACAAAATGTTTATTTATAAGTTTAACTCACTGTTCATACATACTAATGATAATGTAAATAAATAAAAAAGATCTGAGTTCACTGTAGTACAAGACGTTATGCGACAGAATTGCCATCTAACGTTCTAATATTTAACTACTAAACGAATACATCAACAAATAGCGTGTATTTTTTCTCGATCTCCTTTTTTCTCTAGCTTTCTTTCACTCGCTCTCTCCCTCCTCTCGCTCCATGGCTATGTACTTTATGCTACGTTCTCCCTTTCCCACTCTCTCTCTCTCAATCGGTCTCAATTGCTCTCTCCCTTTTCTTAAACAAAAACGTCTTACATCCGTTTCATCTATAAGAATTTTACACTCATGCGCGCAAAGAAGTTTTTCTTCAAAAAATCTATTACCATCAAATCAGCTCCGAAAGAGTTGAATATGTGAATGACTTACATAAACCTCAGTATAACTGCTGTTTTAATGAGAAAGACAAAGATATTCAACCTCACCTCCAGTGAGCAACACTGATGAGATATTCTGTAAGTGATTCACATAGTTTTAGATTGATTGGGCCGATACTTGGTGTAAATTAATGAACATAATAAAACAATGGTTAAAAATAACAATAAACACATTTATTATAAGAAATAATGCTTGACGCACGTTTCGGTGAACTTCACCTTCTTCAGATGCTAAAGGCAAACTAAATGTTAAAATTGGCGTTTGAAAGTGGAATATTCACTAAACGATGTACCATACTATTGAAAGCTGCCATTCCAACACAAAATGGCAGCTTTCAATAGTATGGTACATCGTTTAGTGAATATTCCACTTTCAAACGCCAATTTTAACATCGAGAAAAATATAATTAAACAAATTGCCGTAAATAATAATTATTATCCAAATATTATAGACAATATTATAGATAAAAAGTTTTTCAAAAATGCGATTAACCAGATGTACCCCCTTACTAAAAATAATATCAAATACAACAGCCTCACTTTCACCGAAAATTCAAATAAAAAACTTAAATCTCTCTTATCTAAGTACAACATTAACATTGCTTATCTTGTTGGTAATAATTTAGGAAATCATATAAAAAATAATAAATCCAAACTTCATAAAGATAATAAATCAGGAGTTTATAAAATTAATTGTGGCGATTGTGATAAGTTTTACATTGGTAGAACTTTCAGAAGTTTTCAAACTAGAATTTCAGAACACAAACGTAGCTTTGTTAATCAGAAGTCGGATTCACATTATGCAAACCATTTAATCCAAGAAAATCACACATTCTATTTCGATTTTAAAATATTAAATACTGAAAGTAAGGGAATTAAACTTAATTTTTTAGAATCATTACAGATAAATAAATACAAGCATTCCGGTCTCCTTTTGAATAGCCAAATCGATCATACTTCAAGCCCCCTTCTTAATCCTTTCAAAATTACCGAACTACCTGACTAGCAGTTCAGAATTAGTTTTTCCTTTTCTAATAACTATTTGTAACCATCTTTGTATTTACCCCTTCTACATAATTTGTCATTTCTTGTTTTCGTTATAACAGAGAATCATAGTTAGTTTGCCTTTAGCATCTGAAGAAGGTGAAGTTCCACCGAAACGTGTGTCATGCATTATTTCTTATAATAAATGTGTAAATTGTTATTTTTAACCATTGTTTTAATATGATTCAAATAGCATATGTTTACTAGTTTAATATGCTTGCCATGTTTATATTACTCAATATTACAGCGTGTTAAAATGTAAATTGTCGACACTTCATATGCTATTTTTTTTTTCAATTCAGATATCCTAACCAATTCCTGAAGGCAAGCAGCGACTGTTTTCACCTAGAGTTCCAATCGAAATAATAACGAACAGCGGTATTTCAAGGTACTCGTTTATCTCCCGATTGCCCAGCCAAGTGTGCTGAGACTCCCATTGTTTCAGGACATGCCCAACAAATGAGTTACGGTCCCCGATAGTTTTTCACCCATAGACATAATGAATAGTGTTCTATGTGTATGCGAATCGAGCACGAAGTAGATACGTGCTAATCTCTATGGCTAATTGATTTTTCCACATGATCATAATCACGACCATATGAAAAATTGTCGACTTTAGTCGAGCCTCAGAGGTCAATGCCACCAATGACTCATAATTTGAACTCCTAATTATAATTTATCATTAATAATAATATTAGTCAATAAGACGTTTTTTGAACAACATATTTTATAGGGTGATTTCATTCAGGATACAAAAAATTGTAGAAAATACCAGAATATGTTGAGGAAATCACTAGAGCGAATTCAAGCAGGTTCAATTTAAAACTACCACGAATTTGAAAATGACTGAAATGACTGAAAATAATAATTTAAGTTATAATTTTTTTAAGACGAGTAGACAATATTCCAAACGACAGTTTCCTGAAGTACACTATTTGGCAATCATGTGGAACACTAAATCAGAAAAGCACGTTTCTTGATAATATTCATTTGTAGAACAAAATTAGGAGTATTCTTATTCGTGTTTATATTAATATTTATTCAAAATTCCGAACAATTACTAATATGAGAATAACTTGGTATAAGTAATAGTTATTTTAACTACAAGGGTGGTAAGAGATTCTTACCAGTCAAAGACATACTTTGATCCCAAGCTGTAGGAAGGTTGGGCAAAATAGTCGGAGACTGGTCAAAAAAGTTGCCTTTCGCGTTGTGTATTAGATTTTTTCTACTCCAGTTCTTCCAATTAAAATTTTCATCATACAATTTGAGCAATCTGACACTTACAGGACATTTGTTTTAAAACCAGACAGTCCTGTAAATGGACACAACGATTTTAAATCGGTCATACATACAGAACGTGAAAGTGAAAATAATATAAATTCACTTTTTCGTTTTTTTTGTTAAAATTACCTTAATTCGTAGCTAACTTTGATCGTCTGCTACCCTTATACAATTTTTGATCTCCTCACTGTCGAAGTATATCGATTTATCTGCTTCATATACATGCAAAGTTTTAAGAACCAAAATGTCTACTACTTCAATTTAGATTTGGTTATTCCTTAATCCGCTGCTATGGTAATACTTCATGTTATTCTTCCAGGATTTACTTTCCGGAAAGTACCTGCTTATCGGACATGGCCGGTTGCTTTTATTTTTCCTACATACAATAAAATATTATGTTTTTTTTATCTTGATATAATCACTATTTCATAAATTATATACTATTATATCATAACCCGCACTGTATATTAAATAAATCGAATTCTACAGATAAAGATATTTATCTTAATTATCTTAATTTTATTTTATTTTTTTTTGAAATGATGAGGCCGATGAAAATCAATTGTAAACATGTTTGAGAAATAAAACTCTGAGTTTTCACATATAATTATATGTGAAAATCGTTAAACTCAGAGTTTCATTTCTCAAACATGTTAATCTCGATTATCTTCAATTTTAAGCGATATTTCATGGAATTTAGTCAAAACCGCTACCAAGAACTGCATTGTTCAATAAAGAATATGACCTGAGCATTTGAATTCATTGATTTGTAAAGAAATCTTATGCTGAAACTCTATTCCCCTTTCAATATTTTAAAATCTGAACTGAATGTGTACGAGGATGTATTGATATCTAGTTAGCAGTTCCCTGCATAAACAAAATATTGCGTTTCCATAGCAACGAACAATAACTTATTAGAAGTGTCATTGTAAAGTTTGACGTCAAAAAAGTAAACCAGAGTTACGCAATAAATTAAAAGAAAAAATATGTCCACCGAAATTGTGAAAATCGAAAAATTGGAGTATCGAGCCATCATCAAGTACCTGTATTTAAAAGGGTTAAGAGGTAAGCTGATTTACGAAGATATGCTTAATACCCTTGGTGATCAATGTCCTTCGTATGCGACCGTGAAAAATTGGACTGCAAGCTTCAAAAGAGGTAAATTTTTCATGAAAGATGATGACCGATCGGGAAGGACAATTTCTGTGTCAGTCCCCGAAAATATCGATGCAGTTCATGACATGATTTTAACAGGCCGTCGAATTGGGCTAAAACGAATATCTGAAGCACTGAATATTTCATACGAACGCGTTCATCATATAGTTCACGTCAATTTGGACATGAGAAAAATTGCTGCAAAATGGATAACCAAATGTTCGAATGTTGACCAAAAGCGTGCAAGGGTAGTAGCATCGCGTTAGATCTGTGCTCGATTTGAAAACGATGTAGACTTCTTAAACCGAATTTTTACTATGGATGAGACTTGGGTACATTTCTACGATCCAGAAACAAAGCAACAATCGATGGAATGGCAACACTCCGGTTCTCCAAGACCTAAGAAGTTTCGAGTCCAAAAATCTGCTGGAAAAGTTCTTGCTTCAGTTTTTTGGGATTGCCATGGAATAATCATTATTGATATTTTGGATAAGAGTAGAACAATAACTGGAGATTACTATTCGACATTACTGACCACTCTACGGGAAAAAATTAGAGAAAAAAGACGCGGAAAGCTATCCAAAGGTGTTTTGTTTTTGCAGGACAACGCCCCTGCACACAAATCTTATGTTGCTATGCAAAAAATTCGTGATTTAGGGTTTCAATTACTAGAACACCCCCCTTATTCACCAGATTTGGCTCCGTCCGACTATCATCTCTTTCCTCAACTGAAAAAAAGTTTAAAAGGTCGTAAATTTTCTTCCAACGAGGAGGTAATGAAAGCTGTGGAGGTCTGGTTTGCAGAGCAAGAAGAAACATTTTTTTTTAAAGTTCTAGAGACGTTGCAGGTTCGCTGTAATAAATGTATACAATTAAGAGGAGAATATGTTGAGTAATCAAATATTTTGACATTGAAATTTTGTTTGGTTCTATAGTAGGCTAAGAATTTTTCAATATATCCTCGTAGTCCATAATTGAATGATATGCACAGTGATAATCTGCTTATGTGTTCAGAAATTCTATTTCAAAATTTCCATAACTAAGCCTGTCTATTTTATACATTACTGATATATTATTTTTATGGATTTTTGATTTATTATTCTCAATATGTTTGACAATATTATTATCTATTCTAAACTTTTCATCTATTGATATTGTTTCGCGAAAGAAGTGATTATTGAGATTTGTGCTGGTGGTTCCAATAATAGTTGAAACGTTATATTCCGATTTTTCTTTTGTGACAGGATAAACTTGAGAAATAACTTTTAGGAACAACTTACACAAATGTTAATATCAGTTTTCTTCGCAGCTCGTCATCTCTTAATAGCATAAAACAAATATACAAGAGTTTAATCTATCCAATGTTTAAAGTGACTCAAGAAGTTCTAATCTCACAATTAATCCTAATAAGCATATCTTAATTATTAACTGTCATTACTAGTAGAAGATAAAATGCATTTGCCTCTGCAGCCTGACTGAGAGTATGACCAAACATTCATCATACTCACCGTATTGATATTTGATTGCTAATTATTAATAGTTGAGGAATAAACAAGGCCTTATATCATCAATTGGGTGGAGGCTGTCCTCCATGGTGCGATGTTAACTAGTTCTGCAATAAGATACAGGTGTGCTCTGTGATTATTTGACAGCAGAAGTCTTTTTCTTCTGACATTACAATGAATTATTCGCAATTGCTTGAACGAGTTGAGATGATTTGTAATTGGAAATAATTCACTATTACTAGTTGTGCCAACTCCACAGTTGAAAGCTTGTTATGAGGAATAATCTAGTTCCATCTACTCGATGAACTTTGATATAATAAAATACAAAAAATCTAGATAAGCAAAGGAACTAGTTATGCTGATAAACGAAAAGAGAAATACCACAGAAGGAATATTAACCAAAATAATCCTCCTTTGAGGTGAAATGTAGTTTAGATTACAATACAAAGATAATCATATAATACAACTAAAATAAACCATATATACAATGAAACAATAATCAAAATAATTCATAGTCAAGTACACAGTAGTATTATGACCAAATACATGCATATACTTATACATAAGTGCATATACTCGTAGCACGTCACAGATACATGCTATATATATACATATATATATATATATATATATATAATATATATATATATATATATATATATATATATATATATATATCCTAATAATAATAACGGGGTATTTCAGCCGTCAGTTATATGAAATAATACTCTTTAGGCCATTTCCAAGCTTCCGTCAATGTTTATTGACTTCTTCAGGGATAAAATTACAAAATCAACATTAAAACAATCAAAATGATGAACATCCATCAAACTTACATTATCTGTGAGATTAAAAACAACTAAACATAAGCACATACACAAGTTTGTTAGAACGAATTTTTCTAGAGGCAACTAACTAAATGGTGCGACCCTTATAGGTTAGTTGCCTCTAGAAAAATTCGTTCTAAGAAACTTGTGTGTGTGCTTATGTTTAGTTGTTTTTAATCTCACAGATAATGTAAGTTTGATGGATGTTCATCATTTTGATTGTTTTAATGTTGATTTTGTAGTTTTAGCCCTGAAGAAGACAATAAACATTGACGAAAGCTTGGAAATGGTCTAAAGAGTATTATTTCATATAATTGAAGGCTGAACTACCCCGTTATTATTATTAGGATACATTATAGCAGCAGTAAAATAATTTGATTATATATATATAAAATATATATATATATATATATATATATATATATATATATATATATATATATATATAACTTTATGAAGAAATTTTTTAAAAAAACTAACCTTTCAAAAGTTTAAATAAAAATCTATTGAGTAAACGCGTTTCGACATAACATTTATACTTAATTATGGTACTTATTACAAAACAATCTATGCGAAAAATTGAACATAACAGGCAGGTTCCTAGAGAAACTAAATAACAATAAGTAATTCATTCTGAGTTATTGGTAGGTACATTGAACAGATTAATGAGAGGAGAAGGGTTTACTTCAATCTGGACGTTAAATAGGTTTCCGGATTTTTTTTTATTTATTGATGTATAGGGATTCCCAGCAGTTAGTTTTGTGGAGAATATTCTCTAACTGTAATATCTTATAATGGTGATTAAAGGTATGCTTTTCTTTTCCTCTTCTTAATCTGTTCAATGTACCTACCAATAACTCTGAATGAATTGCTTATTGTTATTTAGTTTCTCTAGAAACCCCTCTGTTATGTTCAATTTTTCGCATAAATAGTTTGTTTTGTAATACCATAACTTAGTACGAGATGAAGTCCATGTTATGATGAAACGCGTTCACTCCATAAATTTTTATTTCAACCTGTGAAAACTTAGTTTTTTTTTTATTTCTTTATAAAATTATGGATATGAAATTTCACCAAGTGAATGCCAATTCAGATCAAATATGGATTTTCCAGTATTTATTTATTTAGTTTATTTCGTTATCCTGATTAGGATTTTCAGGATTAGCGATTTTTCAAATCCGATACCCGCTAGTGTCTTTGTGCCAGGTACGCGTTTAAAAAAGTTTTGAAACTTTAAAAGCAAGAATACATAATAATTAAATAAATTAAAAACACACTTTTGTAATTAGCAGAACTGAAAAATGGATAATAAATAAATTCATAGATAATCGAACAGATAACTAAAAAATAATTAATAGTTTGAAAAAACTGAAAAGACACGTTTTAATAGAAAATCAAACTGAAAAGTAGAAAATAATTTTCAATGAATTTAAATAGGATAGGTAGTGTAACTAACAAAAAAATTTCTTTGATTCTAGAGAACAGTGGGGTGATTCTTAAGATATTTTCATGATAACTCTACTTTTACCAATATCTGTCATCCAAATATTATAACAATTGACTCCAGCACCTCACGCTTTTCTTCAATAAAAATCTTTTTGTTAATTACTATTCTTGATTTAATAATTTTTAGTTTAGATATACATTTCCAAAAATACAGCACGAATTCACAAATCGATCACAATAGTTATTTATGTACTAAGTGCGTTATATAGATTCTAACGCCCGGAGGGAAACATTATTTTATTATAATGAAAAATCGATTTTTGAATCGGTTCATTGCTCCTGTACTTTCCATTTTCCTTCTCATAGTAGGCATGTCATTTGTTGATATTTGGACATTTGTGAATATTTTTATCATCATATTTAGTGTGTGTCATTGCTGCTTTCTTTGTGTAGTCTTATAAAAATGATGGAAATGAAAATGAAGTTACCCAAGAATATCATAGAAAATGCAGCCAAAGCTGCGAATAATTCATTGCCGGAGAAATTCAGAGTGGTATACGACAAGGATTATGAAGTATTCAATCAATGGAAGTTGCTTCATTTCTCCTCGTACAATGAGCGGGCGTTATGATCCATGATGCCCGCTCATAACACCCTAGGGTATAACAAGTGTGTTTATAGCAACCGTATCTAAGGTAAAATCAACAAATAATATAGTAGTAGTATAAGTAAAGAATAAAAAATCTTTTTATTAGATACTATTCCTGATTTAATAATTTTTAGTTTAGATATACATTTCCAAAAATACCGCACGATTTTACCAAACGATCACAAATAAATTAATTGAAATTTGACGAGACGACAGCTAATATAATATAAATATGGGTGGGTATTATTTCGACCTTTTGATCGTTAAAATATAGTCAAACATTCCCACCAGCCATCATTTCGCATTAAAAATTCGATGAATTTAAAATAGGCACTAGCCAAAGCGAAGATAAGTGCCTAATCAATCACAGAATAGTTCCCATGATGAAGATGTCGATAAAATCAAATTTTCGATTTTCTCAGCGAAATATTGTTCGACATGAATGACCTACGAAAACGACCTATAAGTTTGCTTAACGACTAAGATAATTTAAAATCCATCCGACTTAAGAGCATCGAATGATTATTCAACTAAAACTGATGGGATTATTTTCTCGCATTAAGTTCTCACTGGATGTACTTTGTTGAGAAGTTCTTTCTTGGGATAACTAAACGTACCTACAATAAATTTCCGCATTAGTAAATTAACTGAATCCATTATGTCCACAAGTGAATAATAATCACTGTGAGTGCTTGAAAATTAATTCGTTTATCTGTACGTTAGATTATTCGAGATAATAATTCAAACGTGTAAAAGGAAAGAAATAAGAGGATGGCTGAGAATATTTAATGCCTTTGTAGGAAACCAGATTGGAACAAAAGTAGACGTTGATATCATCGATAATGATTCAGTTTGATACAAATGAATGATGATTATTAGCAGAATTGCATCTAGTCTGAGTCGATTATTATCTCATTTACTAAAGTGTTATTACGACATGAAGTCATTAAGAATTTTGTATTGTGGAAATACAAAACCGAAGTAACAATTTCATTGATATTGCGACTTCAAAATCCACAGTTTATGATTATTATTTACATATAGATTTTTCGTGACAAGGTATACAAATATAAATATATAAATGAATCAAAAAATAAAATAAAACTATTTTCAAAATAAACCAAACATACTGTATGTTCATATATAAAAATATCAAACAATAGGTTTACAATACAACATTTATGTAAATAAATAAAAAATTTCGTTAAAATGATGATTGACAAAATATATTGCACGTTTCGGTGAAACTTCACCTTCTTCAGATGCTAATAATGGCAAACTAACTATGTTTCTCTGTTATATCGAAAACAAGAAATAAAGAGATGACAAATTGTGTAGAAGGGGTAAATAGAAAGATAGTTACAAATAATTATTAAAATAGGAAAAACCAATTCTGAACTGCT
Organism: Cynegetis impunctata; assembly: GCA_030704885.1. Taxonomy (NCBI): domain Eukaryota; kingdom Metazoa; phylum Arthropoda; class Insecta; order Coleoptera; family Coccinellidae; genus Cynegetis; species Cynegetis impunctata. The sequence continues at coordinate 582,687 of JARQZK010002170.1, read as the reverse complement.
AGTCAGGTAGTTCGGTAATTTTGAAAAGATTGAGAAGGGGGCTTGAAGTATGATCGATTTGGCTGTTCAATAGGAGACCGGAATGCTTGTATTTATTTATCTGTAATGATTCTAAAAAATTCAGTTTAATTCCCTTACTTTCAGTATTTAATATTTTAAAATCGAAATTGAATGTGTGATTTTCTTGGATAAAATGGTTTGCATAATGTGAATCCGTCTTGTGATTAACAAAGCTACGTTTGTGTTCTGAAATTCTAATTTGAAAACTTCTGAAAGTTCTACTAATGTAAAACTTATCACAATCACCACAATTTATTTTATAAATTCCTGTTTTATTATCTTTATGAACTCTGGATTTATTATTTTTTATATGATTTCCTAAATTATTATCGGTACGATAAGCAATGTTAATGCTGTGCTTAGATAAGAGAGATTTAAGTTTTCTACTTGAATTTCCGATGAAAGTGAAGCTGTTATATTTGATATTATTTTTAGTAAGGGGGTACACTTGGCTAATCGCATTCTTGAACAACTTTCAATCTATCATATTGTCTATTATTATGGGGCCATAATTATTATTTACGGCAATTTGTTTAATTATATTTTTCTCAATGTTAGAATTGGCGTTTTTCTATTGAAGGCTGCCATTTTGTGTTGGAATGGATGTAGCGAAGTACTATGTATGACGCTATCATTGTGCGATGGTTTGCGAAAAATTGAAAAATTATGTTTATTATCTACTTTTGTTATATAACTATATATATATATATATATATATATATATATATATATATATATATATATATATATATATATATATATATATAGTATTTGGAAAACTTGGTTCACGGAATGAACCGCGTGAAAGATTTGAAATTAGAGATTTTTCAAATCTTTCACGCGGTTCATTCCGTGAAATCTTTCTGAACATATATATATATATATATATATATATATATATATATATATATATATATATATATATATATATATATATATATATATATATATATATATATATATATATATATATATATATATATATATATATATATATATATATATATATACATTACATACAAACAACATTTTGGGAAATAAGTTTGAAATTAAGTACTAACAACATATCTGTAATTCAACTGAGGTCTTGTTGGAAGGTGCATGGAGCTTAAACAAATTACTATTTCAGCATCTCCAAACTTCCCCAAATTGAGTAATAAGATTGAGAATGTGTACATGGATTAAGTTGATGCTGAGGAACTACTTTTTGGAGGTATAATCTTTGTTTCCAACCGCCTCCATTTTTACATAGATATTTCTTGTTTTTTCGTAGGATTCGTACACCTCTACAGCTTCTGAAGATCGAGTTGTATGGTTGAAATTTGATACGTATATTGAGTTGATAATGTTATATCATCCTTTGTGGGATTCAATTTCACACACAAAAATTGTAAACAGCTCCTTCAAACAACTTTTCGTGTATCAAATTTTTTTAGTTCTGGTTTATATATATATATATATATATATATATATATATATATATATATATATATATGTATATATATACATATATATATATATATATATATATATATATATATATATATATATATATATATATACAGGGTCCTGCAACAGTGGCACGGTGTTCCATATCTCTATTTTGGAAACAGATAGAAATCTCTATTTCTATAATATTACCTTATTGCTCGAGCTCGACAAAATAAAAATATTGTCGGTCACACAGGGTGTTCAATTTCTTCTGGGCGGATATCAACTATGTTTTTTCAAATGGCAACCTATATTTTTTGTCGCCTTTTCGGTTTCTACATAGAAAATGAAAGATACTTTATATTGATCTTTATTTCAAAAATATTTACGGTTTTCGAGAGTTTTTGCATTTTTGATTTTTTTTTTCAATTTTGGTCACTCAGAATATTTGAAATTATAAAGTTGTGCCAAGTCCAATTGAAATTTATTTTTGGTCAAATATTCTACATTGGTAAAGATCTCAAACGATATATCTGAAATCAACCTGCGATATACAGGGAATGAAAAATCGCTTGTCACATATTGTAAATAAAAATGTACAGAATCTTCCTTATTTCAAACGGAACACCCTGTATATTATAGATCCAGAAGAAGCGCCAAGAAAAGCTCTATAAATGTCATGAAATATTTCCTATGGTTAAGTTTACTAGGTTTCCTTAAAACAGCGAAAAATGGCAAATATTCAAATTTCTTCGCTATAATCTCAATGAACGGCTTTTTCCAAAAATAACCTGTTGGTAGATAAACAAGTTGTGAATTACACCACAAAATATACATTGTATATTCAAAATAATTTCAATAATCTCCAAATTTGAGCCATATTCTTTCGATTTAAAACACCCTTTCAGCGAATAAAATATTTATTGGAAATCGGGTAGTCTGGCAAATGACAGATCAAAATATTTGCCTTCTTCAAATAAGTATTGGAATCTTTAGTGAATCGTTAAGTTGAACTTTCGATATAATTTAACAACATTCTGATGAAATCATATCGAAAGTTTTACTTAACGAATCACTAAAGATTTCAATACTTATTTGAAGGCAAATATTTTGATCTGTCATTTGCCAGACTACCCGATTTCCAATAAATATTTTAGTCGCTGAAAGGTTGATTTAGATCGAAAGAATGTGGCTCAAATTTTGAGATTATTGAAATTATTTTAAATATACCAGGTACATTTTGTGGTGTAATTCACAACTTGTTTATCTACCAACAGGTTATTTTTGAACACTCGACAGCTTCTGTGGATTGAGTTGGAGGGTTGATATTTGGTAAACAGATTGGGTTCATGTTCGAGAATTGTTTGATTTTTAAAAAAAAAATAAATGATTTTCAATTTGGTTTGCTATTAAAATGTGGTTTTTCAGTTCTCGATGCACTTCGCAAAATCTTTTTCAGCCAAATAATCCATTTTCTAAATGCTTTCTGAACTTGACAAGAAAACAGTAATCAATATTCCAGCGTGATTGAATTTCCGAATAGGCTGACTATACTATCATTGAATCGAGATGTAAATCCTTTCGAAATTGAACGTTGTGACCCACAAATATTTCCATAAATCGATCCCATTCTAATGACTGTAATCACGACCACCAATCCGCTCTCTTGCGAATGACAAATACCCGAGTAAGGCGAAGTACGGCAAATAACTACTAGAATAACGAAAATCAAGATTCTCATTAATAATTATAATTTCGCCCCTTGTAAAGATAAATCAAATAAACACACTTTTGAATTATAACCTTAGCCTAGTGGAACAAATTACGAATTTCCTGTTCCTGTCCACAAGATATACTGAAAGCCATCATAAATGAATACGTTCCGCTTCGTGTTCATCCTTCTCGAGATGTTGGTCTAGTCCTTTAATGGCAGGAAACGTGTGCTTCGAAAGGATCATAACACCGTCGATAGATTAAGGTATATTTTATTTGATGTTATGAACAAAACTAAATTTGAATTTACTACGTTTATTATCACAAAATATTTTGAAAAATTTTAACACTGCGATTGGAATTTCGGTCACTAGACCATCGTCGGGCAGATTGAGTTAAGAACTGAATACAGAATTATAGATTTGCGCTTACGGGTGGGAAAGGATTATTGCACGTACCCAAATAGACAAGAGGAACATATTTCAAGAAGGGCTAATCGAGTGAATTTCACAAATTGGTACAATACAATGTTCTTAGAAAAGTCATTATTGTTTAAATACACTAAATATAGGAGAATATATCAAGTCAATCTTGTCGTTCGGCAAGATATCTTTTGCATTATGATTGAGTTTAAAAATTTCTAATGATTCTAAGTAAGTAAGTTTGGTTCCTTTTGGTAATTTGTGCATGATTTGAAAATTATCTATTTGTGGAAATGGGTGATGGTTTTCACGGCAATGATTTGAAAACGTTGAATCCGTTTTATTTTTCAAAAAAGATTGTTGGTGTTCTTTGAATTTTGTCTTGAACGATCGACCAGTCTGACCTATATATACTCCTTTACATACAGGACAAATCAACTTATAAACTCCTGAACTTTCAAATTTTGAAGTGATATCTTTGGCATTGAATAAAAATCCTGAGAGTGTTGTCTTAGGTTTGAAAGCAAAGATGTGAATTTTTCCGATTTTTCTACTTTTAATAGAGGATATATGCTGTTGTACGCTAGTTGACTACGTTTCTTGTTTTTCATTTTATCTATCAAACTTGTATGAAAACCATTATTTGAAGCAATTATTTTTATAGTCGAAATTTCTTTTGCTAAATTTGTTACGGATAATGGAATTGAAAACGCTCTGTGTATCATTGAATTAAAAGCTGAATGTTTATGGGAAAGAGGATGATTTGAATCCGACGGAATACATATATCCGTGAAAGTTGGTTTTCTATATATATCGAAACTTAAAGTATTATTATTATGAAAGAGAGTTAAATCCAAGAAGTTTATCTGTCGATCCAATTCTTTTTCAATGTTGAACTTTATATTTGGGTGAATGCTATTAATATAATTCAAAAACTGATCTAATTGTCTCGCGGTGCCTTTAAAACAAGCAATTACATAATCAACGTATCTATGCCAAAAACTTATATGTGATGCTTTTGTAGAATTGAATATTATGTTCTCTATAAGTGACATGAAAATGTCTGCAATAAGCGGACTTAAGGGGGAACCCATAGCCAGCCCACTAGATTGTTCAAAAATTTTGTTATCAAACTGGAAGTAATTCTGACTAAGACATGTATCTAATAAGAAAATGATATCATTTATTTTAATAATATCCATAGTGGATTGTTGCAAAATAAAAGTGGTAAACACTCATCAAAAAAAAAAAACATTTCAAAATATTTTGTGATAATACGGATTCTATCAACGATTATTTGATGTTGCCAACTTAACTTGAAAATAATTGTTATGTACTATCAATAACAATAACGAATTGATTGGGCCGATACTTGATGAAAATCCATGATAGTAATGTTACTAAAACTTTTGTTTTTGATTTTACATTTTGTTGAACATAACAATTATTGTTTCGTCGAAAAAAGTGGTTCTTCACATTTATAGAAATGGAAGATACAAATGATGATGGGGAAATCTAAACTTAAACTATTGGCTGGTAAATGAAAGTATAAAATTGAGTAAACATAAGAGGTACAAAGAATCATATTTTTCTACAATAAATTTAACAATAAAGAATTTATTCATCTCTAATTGATCATTCAATAAATTATTGGAACTTTTCCTAATATTGATTACAAGTGCTTTTTATAAATTATGTTTTTAATCTTATTTCCCTGTATGTGATATTTCGAATGAAATATGATGTGAGATGAATATGTCAAATCTATTTTTTTTATTATCGTAACTTCTTTTATGTTCAGATATTCGTCGCAAAACATTCTGTAAACATCTCTGTTTTCTCCGATGTTAGATTTTTCTATAAATATAAATAACGTTAAACAATTTGTACACATAAGAAAAACTTGAAGTCATTCTTAGTCAATGATAAAGAAAAATCTAACGTCGGAGAAAACAGTGGTGTTTCCAAAATATTTTGTGACGAATGTCCTGCTTTCTATATTAGAAAAACAGGAAGGAATAAAAACATTCGTGTTGAAGAACATAAAAAGTCAATTTTACAAAATAAAAATATCACTAGCTTCTTGGAACATTGTATAAAATTTAATCATTTCCTGGATTCCAACAAAACTCAATTGTTGCATTCAGGTAACAGAGGAAAGCGCCTTGACCTTCTAGAAATTCTAGAAATGAGTTCCGCCCATAATTACTTGATAATGAGTTCATAACTCGAAACATGTCGACGATCCATTACTGCTAAATACAGTATCTAAATATTTTATATAGTGAAACTTAACCCTTTCAATGCGGCGTTAAATAATATAGTGTTGCCCTATGCGGAAGTATTTTTTGAGGTGAAAATAAAAAATTTTTAGTTTGCTAATTTAAATGCTTCTACAGAAACGTAGTACAACTAATTTTGTTCATGTTTTTTGCAAGACGCGCCAGTGCGTCCTCCGCGTTTTATCAAAAATGTTTATTAAAATTGCGGAGGACGCACTTGCGCGTCTTTGTAAAGTTATGAAAATTCAGAAACATAACTTTTGTTTAATATTAATACAAAAGAAAAATACAAAATAAAGAGAATTGACTTTAATTTTCACCTAAAAATCAAGAAAAAAGTAGTAGAGAAATACTAAAACGAAGATATATATTCGAAGCAATCTCATAGACAAAGACCGGGCTCTTCTGGACATATATGTGCAAGTAGGACAATTTTTTCTAAGTATTTTGTTATTTTCGTTTCCAATTTCTATTGTTTGGGGTAACTCCAATTCTTGTTTCATTCCTTGTAGATGTTCCGGTAACATTTTCTCTAGCACTTCTAAACTAAACTGATACAAAGATTATTTCCTAACTGAGTACTTATTAAAAAGTACATAAGCATTTTGCAGGTATAACTGAATAATATGGATACCTATTTTCTTAAACCACCTCAAAGTTTTACGTTTCATGGGATAATTAGCCGTCATCTGATCTCGGTTATCTATCCCTCCCACATTTTTGTTATATTGAACAACAGGCAATATTTTTTCTACTTCTGTCCCTCTTCTGTTTTTTACTTTTTCCATTATGCTCTTGAATTCGGTTGATATATACAGAATATCATTATTCTTGTCTCGTCATTTACCCACCATAACATTTTCGAAGTATATACCTTTAGATTCATTTTTTTTAAAATTTTGAATTGACGACCTCAGGTGGATTGCACCTCTTTTACGCCTTTTTAGACCTGTAGGGCCAGGTTCACTGATATCAGCCATTATAACAAGAATAAATAAATCACCACCTCTCTGAACGAGCTCCAAATCACAAATATATAGGTTATAGCTTAAAAATCCTTGTGGGAAGCACCGAAAAACGGCTGCCAACTATCAACAAAATACATATTTCCCTATGTGCGGAACATGTTTCTTACACTTCTGAAAACTGCGGCACTCTCAAAATGTCCATTGAAACACCATCAGTCGAGACCGCGCTAGTGCGTCGTACCAACAACACCGAGATCTAAGGACTCGAGGCTGCCGAGTGACGTCACAACAGGCAGGCAAACCCGAAGTCTTCGCGTTGTGCGTTGGATAACGCGAATCGCAAAAGCAATAGGTTTTTTGAAATTTTTGAAGGGCTTTCGGTTTAAAGAGGATACCAGTCGTCAACTGAGCCCTTCTTTGTACCCCATACCATTACTATCGAAACTTATGTAATCAAAGTATTCAATTTGCGAATTTTGCATGACGCCAATCGGTCGTTTAATTTTCCACAGTAGTTTTTAACGAGTGTATTTACTGTACAGGTAATCACAATTTTTGCAATCTCATGAATTGTATAAATATTACATTTACTATCATTATGTAGATGGTCGTTTTCTGAGAGAAATTTCAAAATATATTGAGTAAGAAATGCCCGTTTATTATGTTAAAAAAGTTTCCTCGAATGAATCATCTAAAATTTTGGTACATATAAAACTATTCGTACGATAACGTCTTTGGGATAAAGCAATTTTCCGCGACTGAAACTTTTAATAAGGTTGAAATTATCTTCGACAATGAACTCATCATTGAACAATGAACACATCATTACACGCCCGGGAGAATATTTCAATCTGAATAATGTGACTTTACTAGTATCATTTATTTTGATCCAGTCTTTAGGCAGTTGAAATGAGTTCAAAACATAATATGAAGATCTTTTTTCACAAGCTTCAAATTCGATCTTACTATTTCTAATTGCATTCGCAAAACTTTTATTTTCTAATTCGTGTAGTTTTTCATCACGACTAAGGCGAAATTTAATTGTTTTCGATAAATAAGAAGGACAAGTTGGGAGTTTGGTGGGCACAGCATCGTGTTTTAGTTTAGGAATTTTAAACTAACAGTTATGTACTCGCCGGTTCTGGAATCCGTTGCAGTAGAACAAGTGATTATATTTTCCTTAGCAAAATGTAATTCACGGACCCTAGAGAACTTCGATGGAGAAAAATTTTCCCGGTGAATAGCTGCCACCCATTTAGCAGACATCACTTCATCCGTTGGAAAACGGAAAAGGTGTACTTTTGGTCCATTTTTATAGTTACCGCGGCATCCCGGTACACAGCAACTATATGGCATTATGAATAATTCGTTTCGATGACACACCACTACCACTACATAAAAATAGCACACTAATTAATCCTGTTACAACAAATCACAAAAAAACAAGGGAGAAAAACCCACGTCGCTTCTGCGAGGAAGTAAACAAACACTAAAAAGTAGGGTTAAGCGGTGAAGTTGAATTCGCTTATACCTCGCTGTGCTTACGTCACGCCACTCTGATGTCAGAGTCCTTAGTCCTTGTATTCTCGGTGTTGTTGGTCGTACGCATTTCGAAAAAACCGAATGGGCGCACTAGCGCGTCCTCCGCATTGAAAGGGTTAAGCCAAGTTTGTTTTATTTTAAAGTTTGAACTTTATTCTCTTACCATAGTGTTGAATAATGATGAGTGACAAATACGAAATCCACCCTTAACTGCGATGATAAATTTCTGTGAAACAATGTATTGACATACGTTTTTGAAATTGGAGTGGCAGAGATAGAATGAAATAATTTTTTTTCGCGGTGTGCCATTATCAATTGCAATTATTTGAATTGTAATTAATTATCATAATGAAATATTTGAACCTGACGATGAATATCATACACTCGTAGTAGGAGAGCCCACGACACTAAACCTAGTTCGATAAGACTACCAGCTGATATATTTATAATTAGTCACGTCATTAATAGGGGAACACGAAATGGCGATGCTGCAATGCAAAAAACCTGGCTACGTCATAAAAAAAATTTTTTTTTTTTTTGAAAAATTAGGTTTCTAGTATGATAAGACTCCCAATTTTTATTTGTTCCTCGAAATAGGAGAGTGATAGAACAATACGATAATGCAGTGCTGCAAGCTCCCCTGATTGGCCTAATCAGTGGCAGCAGCATTTATATGACGTCTCGTATCTAGGTATCTAGTACGATCGATCTCCTCAAAAAACCCAAGCTCATCCGAAAGGTCATCAATTTCTGTGTAAGAAACACCACTGCTGCATTTTCCAAACAGTGGAGAAAGTGGTTGCTGCAGCGATTGAAGGTCGCCCTACGCGCGGCTGCATTCGGCGTTTCAATTTAGTTTTGTCAGCAATCGACCGGTTCCTTCCGATTTTTACCGGTTGAATACGCGTCCCACGTTCATATATGAATAATTTTACGTGTAGTTGATTGTTTAAACAAATTAAATCAGCAAATTTTATGTGATATTATTCGATTTTTCAGCCATTTTCATTTGTGTTGTATTCATAAAATGAATTTATCGTTATAATAATTATTCAATTGAATTTTAACATTGAGTAACTTATTATTAAGTAATTTCTCCAAAAAGTAATGTTCTTAATCCAATTAATTGAATTCTTAACTGAGATTGAATTCTCGCACATCACTTGGTGAAACATCATAAAGAATAAAGTATAAACTTTAAAATAAAAACACTTGGCTTATGATAAAGTTTATACTTTATTCTCTAATTGAATTGTATTTATATATGTGAGGATGAATTCGATTTCGTTGTATTCGATTCGGATGACGAAAAGTAGCGTAAGAATAATTACTGATGATGAAGAAATAGTTTACAGGAAGAATAAAAATAAGTTTATTAGAATAAGAATTTTAATTAAGACTAATCTTGTTATTAGTAGTTTTTTCACACCTTATGTTCTTGACACGTCATGTTGTCGTACTTGTGAAAAATATACCTATATATTGATAAAATAATCAAATTATTGGAAAAACCAATCTTCGTTGTTCATTGCCCGCATCTAAATTTAAAAACATCATTTCACGTTCACACTCATTCAAAATTATTTGTCTAAACAATCAACACAATGAAAATGGCTGAAAAATCGAATAGTATCACATAAAATTTGCCGATTTAATTTGTTTAAACAATCAACTACACGTAAAATTATTCATATATGAACGTGGGACGCGTATTCAACCGGTAAAAATCGGAAGGAACCGGTCGATTGCTGACAAAACTAAATTGAAACGCCGAATGCAGCCGCGCGGAGGGCGACCTTCAATCGCTGCAGCAACCACTTTCTCCACTGTTTGGAAAATGCAGCAGTGGTGTTTCTTACACAGAAATTGATGACCTTTCGGATGAGCTTGGGTTTTTTGAGGAGATCGATCGTACTAGATACCTAGATACAAGACGTCATATAAATGCTGCTGCCACTGATTAGGCCAATCAGGGGAGCTTGCAGCACTGCATTATCATATTGTTCTATCACTCTCCTATTTCGAGGAACAAATAAAAATTGGGAGTCTTATCATACTAGAAACCTGATTTTTCAAAAAAAAAAAAATTTTTTTTTATGACGTAGCCAGGTTTTTTGCATTGCAGCATCGCCATTTCGTGTTCCCCTATTAATGACGTGACTAATTATAAATATATCATCTGGTAGTTTTATCGAACTAGGTTTAGTGTCGTGGGCTCTTAGACTATCGTAAGTCTTGTTGAAAGAGTATGAAAATCAGTAATATTTCAATGCTAATTTGTTACGGTATTTCGCAAAGTAGCTGTCACAATAATTCAAATATTAAATGTTCTTTATTTATGTCAAAATTCAAATGTCATATAACCTTTTCCACGCACAGCGAGCAATCCAAAAGTATGTATATACACTAAGCACCAGATAGAAGATAATTTAAAGTAATGACTATTGATCAGAACACTTAACTGCAGTGTACCAAAGCTTTCATTGAAATTTGTCACTTTGTGTCAAAGTATTAATATAACGAATGATTTACTGGTGACATGCTTTGTAACGAGATCGTTATATTTATTGTAAGACCTGCATATATGGAAAAATCTATCATACTGTCTATATCCGGTAAAACTGATATAGGTTAACCTGAGGCAGTTTGTGGGCATTTGCATAACATGGATAATTGTTCAGGTTTAATTGTTGAGACCTTTCAATATTATGTTTTACAGATAATAAATTTTTTCAATAACGAAACTCAATTATTCATTTGCGTATAGATGAAATCAACCATGCATGACAATTTGTTGTGTGCAGTTGCTTGTATCCTGTAAAACTCAGGAATGATCTAATACTCGATTATTTATTCAACCTGTCATGCTGAAATGAATGTAGTTTATGTATTATATTTTTCAGAAACATCAACTAATTCTCACATAATTGTACGAATTGTCTAAAATATTACGAAATTCGTACGGAAACTTAAACAAATTTCGATAAATTCTATCTTTCCTTTTCAAACTTCTGGAATTATCGCAAAATGGATGAAAAATGAATATCCATTACAGGTCGAAACTTATTCTTCATATATAATAATGTCCAGATATCAAAAACTTGAGAAAATAGCTAACAATTGTGCACTTGATATAGCCAAGATGTATAAATAGTTTTCGTTTTTTTTTTTGTTCACTTTTTTATTAGAGATTAATAAAACTAATTCTTACAAAATACTTTTTATGGGCTTTCTTTTATATTTTTCGTGTTTGGATTCTCAGATTTTTTTTATTTTTTACATATGACATTTATCTATTTATCCTATATATATATATATATATATATATATATATATATATAATATATATATATATATATATATATATATATATATATATATATATATATATATATAAATATATATATATATATATATATATATATATATATATATATATATATATATATATATATATACAGTGTGGAACAGCCAAATGGAATAAATTCGATAACGAATAAATGAGAGCGTGTTGGGAAAAAAGCTTGGACACGTCGATTAGTATTTTTAGATGCGCATTTTTTTCAAAAAAAAATAATTATATATGGTGTGTCATGTGACAGTGGCCGATACCAACTTTTTTATTTTAAATACAAGCCCCTGTATATTATTAGTTTTTTGAATTCTTCAAAAAATTCTAGGCACAATTCATGTACAATGTCCCATACCTATCTTCAACTGTTTCGGAAATATTAAGTGTTTTCAGATGTATTACAAACGTTAGAAGACATTTCTATACCAGATTAGCATGTTGCCAAGACGTTCGCGGCGAACATTTTGAACATCTCTTACATTGAAATTAATGTTTTTTTGTTTTTCTTTACATTATTTGTGAAATAAAATAATTTTCTTTTTTAATGTTAATTTTTGTAATACATCTGAAAACACTTAATATTTCCGAAACAGTTGAAGATAGGTATGGGACATTGTACATGAATTATGTCTAGAATTTTCTAGTAGGAGTTGTATTTAAAATAAGGAAGTAGGTATCGTCCACTGTCACATGATACACCCTATAAAATTATTTTTTTTGAAAAAAATGCGCATCTGAAAATACAAATCGACGTGTCCAAGCGTTTTTCTCAACACGCTCTCATTTATTCGTTATCGAATTTATTCCATTTGGCTGTTCCACACTGTATACATATATATATATATATATATATATATATATATATATATATATATATATATATATATATATATATATATATTTAATTGAATTGTTCTTGCTTGTACTGTATTTCCACTTGTGTCTATTTTTAGCAATAACAGGCCATTTGAATCTGACTTTATTAACGCTTTAGAAAACGTCCTTAATAAAGTTTGTGAAAATTAACATGTACAACAATACTGAATAATTTCATTATGATAAAATAAATATGTAATGATAATTTTTCACTATACTAGTCACAAATCAAACTTGGGCCCTGAGGAAGTAAACCAAAGGTATCTTGATCATCTGAATCGTTTTGTAACGACATAATTTACGATTTAAAATGGAATTGTGCCTATTATAAAACATTAATATGCCTGCAGTGCAACCAACAGTGATGCTAAACGCTTCACTTTATGGTCAAGTTATCATTAAGTACACATTACGTACAGAATGGAAATTTACAAACATAAATTACAACGCGAGGACAAAAATTTTGTACAAATTTATGCAGACCCGTGCATTGCAGATATGATACATATCAAATTTCAATGATAATCATTTCACATTTAAATATCGTCATCTGAATTATCTTCCACTTATAATTATGAAGTATATTATTTATAACTCGAAATATATGCAGAAATAATATCAACCGCTTGGATATATTTCTGTAAAGGTTGCCAACGGTGTTTGCTAATATGCTAATATGGGTTGGTATGAATAGATAAACGAGAATTAATTAAGAAAACGTCACTTTAATACCGATAATGTAGGTTTACTTCACTTACTTTTTTCAAGATCTATTCAGCGTAGGAAAAATATTAGCCTTAAATACAATTTTTTCCAATCTTTTTTTCAGTTGAATTTATATTCATAAAAAATAATTTACGAGGTTATTGCGATTGAATTTCAGTGAACATATATTTCAACATTGCTGAACTATACAGGGTGTCAAAGATGAAAATATTTGAAAAATTTAAAGACAGATCTAGGTAGGTAATCTGAAATTTAAATGGTACGTAAGGCTGTGCTACATATGACAGAAAGGGCAGAAAAGATCTGTTCCAATCAAACCACAGCCAACTCTGATTCCAATATAAAAAATACATCTTCAGGACATAACTCGAAATCGCTTTTTTTTAAATTTTACCGACGCCACTAGATTATACAGAAAAAACATGATATTTACACTAGTCTAAAAGTCGAAAAATCGATTTTTGTTTATAACTCGAAATCAATTTGTCTCGAAAAAAGAGATGTAGAATGCACCCTCCATTTTTTGTCTCTCCTATAGTTACCGAGATATCCCACCCAAACATCGAAATTTGCCCACCCTGTACGTGGCTGGAGTTGAAGGGTCTTTTGGAGGTACGTTTGTACCTTCCTCCAGCTACCACCAGTTTTATAGCGAAATTTCTTGTTTTTGAGGTTTTGCGCATATACGCAGCTTATTCAGATTAAAGATTGAAATTTTATACGTGGATTGATTGGATGTTAGGGATGTTTTCTTCGGTGGTTTCAACTATTTTCCATAACCGGTGTAATTTTAAAGTAGAGATTAAAAAAAGTATTGCCCTCCTCAGAATCCCTGCAAAATTGACCCACGGTTTTAAGAATTTGTATATAAAAAAGGGAAAACTTAGGAAAAAATACTACAACGTTTTTTGTATTTCATGTTTCAACATCAATTTTCAGCATTTTTCACGAACAGTATATAACGCTGTTTATGAGAATATCGAATAAATCCTAATGAGTTAAGCTATCCTTATGAGTTAAGCTAGACTTAATTAGTTTTACACCTACGGTTTGACAGAATCGCCCGAAGTCAAATTGATAGCCACCATTTTTCAAACTAGAATGACTTTATTACTGAGGCATGGTTTATTATATATTGTGTGCTCCTTCTTTGAATTTACATCGGATGTAGATGGACTTTATTATACCCTACAGAGAAGTTCTACATTTACAGTACATAAACTCATTCTGAGCCATAAACTATTAATTATTTGCAAATATTTGCGGTCATTTTTTGACAGCCTGATAAATACATTTCGTTGAAAATTGAGACTGACATTTATTCACATCATTAAGTGAAGTGAACATTAATAAATTAGTGAAGTTTCAGGTTAACGTTGGTGGTCCCCAAATGAATATCTAATCTCCGATCCCAAGGTTGGCAGTAAATTTAATGGATTTGAATCATTAAAGATATTTTCTGCACATTTTGTGTGTATGAACTGATAACTTTTTTTGATGACCCATTTCACGAATATTGCTTATGTTGGATGATAATTGATCATGTTGAACCAGAGTAAATGCATTTGCACCATGCAATTAACCATCAATGGCACTCTTACTGCAGTATCGAAAGTCTATTATTATATATACATATATATATATATATATATATATATACATATTTATATATATATATATATATATATATATATCTATCGTATATATATATATATATATATATATATATATATATATCTACGTATATATATATAAAAATATATATATATATATATATATATATACATATATATATACATATATGTTCAGAAAGATTTGATGTCAGTGGACTCTGAAGAGTAGGCAGGTTGAGACTTCAGATTTAACAGGAAGCAGTACGGTTAGTGGAGTAGGCAGGAGACCACGCAATCGTATTGTTTTCGATTCCTCCTAATTAGAATCGTGCAGTAGGCAGATTGAGGCCACGATTCTGAATTATACCCCTTCTAATTCTCCTGAAGATGGCTTCGCAAAAGGAGCCGAAACGTCGAGATTTTTCAAATCTTTCACGCGGTTCATTCCGTGAACCAAGTTTTTCATATATATATATATATATATATATATATATATATATATATATATATATATATATATATATATATATATATATATATATTTTTATATATATATATATATATATATATATATATATATATATATATATATATATATATATATATATATATATATATTTATATATCCATGATTACACAATTTTCATACTATAGCCAGTGCAGTCTTTCGGATCTATTTCTGTTACACGCATAAATGGTTTTTCACAGATTGCACAGTCTTGTCCATAAAGCTTGATACAATGGACTAGAGTTTCTTTGTCAACTATGGTGTCGATATTATGTGAACTCACAATTGTTTCTTCATCGATAATACATTTAGCTTTCTTTGCTTCAAAACATGGCGCACACAAAACTTTATGTGAAACGAACCTGATGAACTCATTAGAACCAATATTATAATGACCTAACTGATTCTGGTACGTTATTTCGGAAAAAATTATACGAACGAAACTTTGAAATCTGAAATACATCGCACTAACTAGCTTTGAATTCACCGAAAGCAAAATATATACTGAAAAAGAATAGGTAGGGATACAATTCTATGTTTAATAGTCAAGGTCACTATTGACCAATTGAAATCAAACTTGAGCCCACTCCTGGTATATTCAAGGTTAATGCTCTCAAGGTGTATTATATTTCCAAGGTCAGCCAATCGAAAAATAAGCTACCCCACTCCTTATATATATTCAAGGTCATTTTGTATGGTGCACGCCCCTTAACTAAGTTACCCCGCCCCCAAATATTGACTCAAGGTTAACCGCCTTTTCAAGGTCAAGGTCATTGTGTACGGTGCACACCCATGCAGCCGAATCCTTGACCTTAAAAGCCACAGACATTGCTAAGTTGGATGCGTTGGAGTCGTGGGTCTGGAGAAGACTACTGAGGATACCCTGGACAGCCCATAGAACCAACATATCCATACTTGAAGAACTTAACATCCAAGTCAGATTGTCAACTAAAATCAAACAACAGATTCTCAAGTATTTTGGACATGTCAGCAGGAGGAAAGATGACAATCTCGAAAAACTCATGGTCCAAGGGGGGTCCAACGCTCTTCAAAACGATGGCTAGACCAGATGAAGCAGTTTACAGGAAAATCTTTCCAAGACAGCATTAGAAGCACTTCAGATACAGACAAATGGAGAGAAACTGCTAAAAACACAACAAGAGACAAACATAAGATCACGGCGCTTCAAACATGAAGCGAACGACAAGAGAAAAAGAAGATATGTATAATACAGTGTCCACCAAAATGTTGGAACCATATGGAACAATTTTTAACTAATGGTTTCTCGAAAAATTTCATTCTACATAAATGTTCAATTTGACCAAATACGTGCATAGTTGTTTTTATCATTGGCGTGCGGTTAACCGGCCGATATTCTGATTTCCCTATAGATTAAATTAGCATTATTATTAAAATATCGAAAAATTTTATTAAAAATCTTGTTAGGAATCGAAAGATTCTGGTTTTATTTCAATATTTTTTATTCCATTACTGTTTTCTTGAACTCGTCTTCAAAATTTTGTTTGGTTAATTAATACGGCAGAAAGCTTATGTTAATTTAGGAATTTACACCGCAAAAATTATGGTCGATAATTCTTATTAAAAATTGGTGCGAACTCATGAAGACGTTGTTGAAATTAGTAATTGGAAGACTGAACTGAAAATATATCTTAATTTCAAACAATTCGTTTTTCTGACATTTTTAAAATCTTGCATAGTAATTTAACTTTACTCCATAGTGATGTCTATGCACATATTTAGTTCAATTGAATGCACTAACTTTTATGTAGAATTAAAATTTTTTTAAAATCTACTCAAAAAGTTTTCCATATGGTTCCAACATTTTATCGGACACTGTGTATATATATATATATATATATATATATATATATATATATATATATATATATTATATATATATATATATATATATATATTTATATTTATATATATATATATATATATAATAATATATATATATATTTATATATATATATATATATATATATATATATATATATACAGGGTTGGGGTAAAGTATGGAACCAAGTAATTCGCAAAATGCATATTTTGTTCATTACTTACTGCATATCCATACACACAACATCAATTTGTTCATCTGAACGCTTTTTACGGTAATATAAAAAACTCAAAAGAAGCGTGCGATAATTCTTCGTGTATGCAGATTTTTTACACTATACCCAGTACGTACGAATTCAAAATCCCAAGCTCTTTCAACAGCTGCAAAGATATGCAGGAGGTCCCATATAAATTAAAAAAGTTGAGGGTATTTTCCGTTCATATATATTCCGGAAGTATATTATCAACAAAAAATTGTACCTCAGATGCATTTTGCGCCATTGCACTTACCTGCAAAATTTCATGAATATTGTCCTCGTTCAAAAGATATTTACTTGGTTCCATACTTCATCCCAACCCTGTATATATATATATATATATATATATATATATATATATATATATATATATATATATATATATATATATATATATATATATATATATATATATGATAATATAACCAAGTAAATATCTATATATATATATATATATATATATATATATATATATATATATATGTATATGTTTCGGACTTTTTGGTACGCTTAAGAACGACACAAACAAATTTGACACAGAAAAACTTGCATATAAGAGAAAGAACAAATCCTTTGTCGTTATGATCGTAAATCGCTATCTATGGACAGTGATTGTAAACCATATACAATAGAACATGTAAATATAATAAATTGTTTACAAAATATTTGGTTAGACTCTGGTTCAAGCTGCAGATGCAAATGTATTTTACATACTACTAGTGCTAATGGCAGTTACTAATTATGATATGCTAATTATAAGTAGTCGTGAGATGAGGACGTCTCAAGTCACTGTATTTATTGAATAGATTAATACTCTTGTATATTTGTATAATACTATGAAGAGTTGATGAGCTGGGAAGGAAACTGGTATGAACTTTTGTGAAAGTTGATTCTAAAAGTTATTTTCTCAAGTTTATTCTATCGCAAAGAAAAAATCGAAATATATCGTTTCCACTTATACTCTCTGGTTATAATATTGGAAAACATATTAAAAATAATTAATCAAAAACCAATAAGAAACAAGTTGCGATGCTTGCGAAAAATTATATATTAACATTGGTAGAACTTCAAGAAATTTTCATAAGAAAAAGTTATATGCTCATTACACAATTCATTTAATAAATGAAAACTCATTCTGCTGAAAAAATGAAATACTGAGAAGGGAGGATAACGGTTTGAAATTAAATTTTCTAGAATCTTTACTCATCAATAAATTCGAATACCATGGTCATCTACATATTTAGGGTGGAACTTACAGATAGTAGGTACCCTATTAAATTGGTTCAGCAATGCAGTTCTTGGTAGAGATTCGGTTAAAATGCTCTAAATATTTTAGATTAGCTCCTAGATCATTTTGGTTGTATATAAAAATGTTTAGTCAGCATCGAAAAGTAGTAATTATTCTGTGTTTTTTTATAATTACTTGCCTTTTCTTAGCAATAACAGAACATTTGAGTTAGAAACCTGACTATTGTGGCTATTGTTGTGGAGCTAGGGAGACCATATTCAGTCTTCAAAAGAAGGCAATAATAGTTATTTCAGGTTTAGGTTATAAGGTCTGTTGCAAGAATATATACAGAGAATTTCACATACTAACTTGCCCTGGATTGCATATTCATATTTGCTAAATACATGTTCACGAAACCAAGGACTCTATATTTGTTAGTAGTTATCTTCACCATTATAATACCAGATGTAGATCAATATTAGAACGAATTTTTTTAGATTGAGCAGGTCGCACAATGGCCCAAATTACTGGTGTTCAAAATTTTTCAATACATTGCTTCATGAAATGCTAATTAGTTTAGATCTCTACTGAATCTTATTTTGATAGAAAAGGTTAGTTTTATTTTATTGAGTTTTTGATATTGATTTCTTCAAATATATAATTTGATAACTAATCAGAATAGCATTGGAAAACATATTAAAAATTCAAAAGATAAAACTACACAAGAAAATAAGTCTGGGATCTATAAGCTAATTTATGGTTCATTTTCTAAAGTATATGATCACCAAACTGGCAGGAACTTTGGAGTTAGAATATCAGAACATAAAAGAAGTTACGACAAGGAAAAACTAGATTCCACTTATGCATCACATCTCCTGGAACATAATCATATTTGTAATAGTGAATTTGAAATAGAAAGGCTATAAACTCAATTTATTAGAAGCTCTTGAGATCAGTAGTATGAAACAATCCAATAATTTGTTAAATGACGAATAAAATATGAATAATTCACCGTTGTTTAATCTTTTCTAGATGTAATATTGAATACTGATATTTAAAATAAAAACACTTGGCTTTAAGTTTCACAAATATATTGAATAAAAATTAACAATTACATTAGTCAACTAGTTTCGGGTTATGAGCCCATTATCAAGACTGAACAGAAAAATACTTAACAAGCTTATTTATAATATTGATTGTAGTAGAGGGGAAATTTGGTATTCAACTTGTTCATTTACGATAGGGTAATTCCTCTTAATGGCACTACTAATTTCTAAAATTTCCAACAGATCAAGACGTTTGCCCTTTTTACCTGGGTGGAGGCATATCGTTTTCTCGAAGTCGATGAAATGGTTAAATTTTATACAATGCTCTGAGAAACCAGTGGTGTTTTTGTTAAACAAAATTGACTTTTTATGTTCTTCTACGCGAGTGTTGATTTTTCTGCCTGTTTGTCCGATATAAAATGATGGGCATTCATTACAAAAGATTTTGTAAACACCACTGTTTTCTCCAATAGCTAGTGGAGCTAGGGAGACCATATTCAGTCTTCAAAAAAAGGCAATAATAGTTATTTCAGGTTTAGGTTATAAGGTCTGTTGCAAGAATATATACAGAGAATTTCACATACTAACTTGCCCTGGATTGCATATTCATATTTGCTAAATACATGTTCACGAAACCAAGGACTCTATATTTGTTAGTAGTTATCTTCACCATTATAATACCAGATGTAGATCAATATTAGAGCGAATTTTTTTAGATTGAGCAGGTCGCACTATGGCCCAAATTACTGGTGTTCAAAATTTTTCAATACATTGCTTTATTACAAAAGATTTTGTAAACACCACTGTTTTCTCCAATATTGTTCCTATCCTTGTTATTGACTAAGAGTGACTTTAAATTACGTTTATTTGTACATATGCTTTTAATACCGTTTTGTGATAATCTGTTGATGATTTTATTACTAATTCCTGGAATATAGTTTATGAAATGATATTTTTGTTCGCTTTTTATGACTGGTGAGGGATAAATTGAATTTAGAATATTCTTATGTCGTTTTTTCTTTATCATTTGATCAATCAAGATGTCTTTATAGCCGTTATTTATTGCTAATAATTTTAAAATATTAACTTCTTCAGTAAAATTTTCTTCAGAAAGAGGAATGGCAAAAAGTCTATGTATGAATGAGTGAAATGCACTTAATTTAATTTCAATTGGTTGACTGCTATCATTGTGTATTAGCGTATCTGTAAAAGTAGGTTTTCTGTAGATATTAAATGTAAGAGCATGTTCTTTTCTAGTTATTTGGATATCTAAAAAGTTAAGGGAATGTTGTTCATTTTCTATTTCTTTTGTGAATTGAATTGAAGGGTGAAAAGAGTTAATGTATTTGAGAAAATTATCTAACTGTCTATCCGTCCCACACCATATACAAAAAATGTCATCAACATAACGCCGCCATAATAAAACATTACTAATCAGGCTGTTTGTAGATTCAAAGATTTTATTCTCTAAGTCAGACATAAAGATTTCACTGAGAAGAGGTGATAACGGTGAACCCATTGGCAAACCATCTGACTGTTGATAAACTATGCCATTTTGTTTAACAAAAACACCACTGGTTTCTCAGAGCATTGTATAAAATTTAACCATTTCATCGACTTCGAGAAAACGATATGCCTCCACCCAGGTAAAAAGGGCAAACGTCTTGACCTGTTGGAAATTTTAGAAATTAGTAGTGCCATTAAGAGGAATTACCCTATCGTAAATGAACAAGTTGAATACCAAATTTCCCCTCTACTACAATCAATATTATAAATAAGCTTGTTAAGTATTTTTCTGTTCAGTCTTGATAATGGGCCCATAACCCGAAACTAGTTGACTAATGTAATTGTTAATTTTTATTCAATATATTTGTGAAACTTAAAGCCAAGTGTTTTTATTTTAAATATCAGTATTTAATCATGTTTCACCAAGTGATAAGCGAAACTTCAATATTAGTTATTAATATTGAATATTTGTGCCTGTTGTGTTTCTGCCGAGTCATTAACAATTTATACTTTCTATCTGCTAAGGGATTACGTTTAGGTTTTTTCCCATTCTCATTGTAGGTATATTCCCTTCCTTCATCGTTCAATATTCTCGTTGTAAAAGTTATTATGTAATATACGTCTGAAGAAGCCATTTTGTTTGGCAAAATAATATTGTCATGTTAACAAAATATAGCGAAAATCGAAAATTGTGAAGTTTTATTCACAATATTATATAATTTGATATTTAATATTTATGTTTCTTATATTCTATTTTATATCTTTGTCTTGTGTAAAAACCAATGTACCCTGTTTTACTACACCAATAAATTACTCATTCATTTACTTACTTAGTTGAAGTTTAATCGCGAAATTCGTGACTCTCAAAATTTTTTAAAAATATATCAATCGAATTAAAATGCATAGTAAACCATTAAATGTTCTATACTTCATCACATTGGATGAATACGTTTCCATATCATAATAGAGACCACCTGGTGTACATCTACTACTGTGAACCTGTTCCTGCCAGTTTCGTATTACCAAGATGCGTAAAAATATGTAGAATATACGACGCTATCCAAACGATATTTTATCCACTTGTGATGCAGCCATAAATTTCAGAGAAAAGGTATTAACGAAATGTTATAACGAGGATTTGAATTTACGGAACTCACGGCCCGATTTTTTCCATTCATTTTAATAAATGCGCACTTTACAGCTACTTACCCGAAGCGCACGCAAGTAAATTGGAATCTTGTTAAATTTACAGCATCTTCAGTATTTTGATTTGTTAGCGTAGATTATGAAGGGAGAG